>VZTT01053284.1:8028-21678 GCA_013400855.1 Buphagus erythrorhynchus
AGCATGCCACCACCCCAGAGAAAGATGGAGGGTAAGAAGAAGAAGGAAGAAGGACAGGGCACGCCCAGGTTCCTCCATCTTGTTCTCTCAAACCCCCCTGTACCCCCCTGTACATTTTTAAATTTCATCCTACAGCTACTTTATTTCTACACTATCTAAACTTTTGTGGCTTGTAATTCTTCTCTCAGCGTTGGCAGCCGTTCCCAGGGGCTAAGGTCAAAACTCCAAGTGCTTTTGGGTCTCTGGATCCGAGCCAGATCATTCAGAGAAATGTTCTGGTCTCCCACAACTAGTAACCCCCAGGTGTTGGTGAGCAGAGCAGCCAGGTCTGGACAGGACAACATCCAAGCTACACACTGTCTTCGAGAGGAGATCAAATAAGTAAATCAGCTTTATCATAGCTAACAGGCTCAATAAAACATAATGCAAGGGGAAAAGAATTCTTTAAGACCTACCAGAGTCAGCAAAGGAAAAACCAGAAAAAAACACCAAACATACATAAAACCAAACAACCCTCCCCCAAAAAACAAACACAACCCCCACAAAAAACCTCACCACAAGCCAAACAACCAAACATTGAAAGAAAAAAAAAATAATGAATCACAAGAATGTTTCTCAGAAATAGTATATAACCCCAAGGGAAAGGAAGAACTGTAGCCTGGGACTTAAAAGCCCACAGTGCCAGTACTGCCTCTCAGTCTCTACATCCTGGGTAAAAATGCAGTTGAGTTACTGCACTTCATAGGGATTAAAATGTGTGCCATTAAGGAGAGCTACAAATTTTAAGATAGCAAGAGGAAGGAAAATTGAAATCAAGAAAAGAACTAGCTAGTCTGAGCTCCTCCAAGCTAACTAAACCTTTTGGGATAGGGCATTTGGGCTGTAGAATACGTTTTCTTCCGAAGTTTTGGTGGGAAACACATTTTCAGCACACTACTCAAAAGCAAGGGACTTGTTCTGCTTTAACAGCAGAGCTGGGAGTGAATGACAGCAGTGGTTCTACCACAAACCCGGCTGGTTTGTGACAGAATTCACAGGCGATTGTGCCCATTCACAGGAACAAAAGGAGCCAGACAAAGCCGTGTTCTGGCTCCACACACACAGCACGGTTTGCTTTCATTGCACCCCACCTTGTTCCTCACTCAGCTACATAGAGTGGAGAGACATCTGCCTTGGGAGCACAGGACAGGTGGTGACAAGGTGAGTGTCACAGCATGTGGCTCACCTCTCCACAAAGAGCAGCATTTAGAATAGAAAAGGCATCATGCCTCTTCCACAAGGAATAAGCAGCAAAGAAAATAAACTTCAAGTCAAATCCTGTCCATGGAGTGTTACAGAGCCAAGAAGGAAGCATGAGGAGCAAATCCATGGTGTCTCATGAGCAATGTCTTAGCCCAGAGCCTTCTTTCCTTCCAGTGCCGTATTTAGAGGCAAATCCTGATACAAAGTCATCTCCTTGTGAGAGACAGGTTTATGAGCTCCTTGGAAAAGACAGAGCACACAGTTTTGTACTGCCTTGGACACTAATCCTGATCTGCAGAATATGCACTGTTATCATTTCCTAACTGAAAGCCCACTTTTGATCTCCGTACTTTCAACTTCATTCACAAGCCACCCTGCTGACTTCAATGAAGGAAAAAAATAGGAAAATACATTAGCTAGCATAATTAAAGGGATTAGAATCTGATGCATATCAATCCCAAAAAGCCATCTGATTACAGAACAAACCACAAGTAATGTGTAACAAAAACACAGACATTAAACTTAAGTCAAAAAGCGTGCCTTTCCACCAAGTCATTAAGAAATGTATAAAACCCATTTGTATTTTCTGCGCTTCAAATGTTTTCAGATCTTGCCTGCAAAAATTAATACTTAAGTTTACAAATGCACCATTGTCATTCACTGAAACAGTGGCCCAAAACTAATCAATCAATTGCTCTACAGAATGGAAATGGAACAGTTGAACTCCACACACTATCATTTATTCAGAATATGTGAGGTACATACATGTAAATAAATAATATAAGGCATGCATCAAGGATACACAATATTTTTAAAGCAATTTTTACGATTTCCTCAAGTGCTCACATCATATTATAGTTCTCTTCAAGCAGTCAACTTAAAAAGGTAAACGTTTTCATGAATCAGTGCTCCAAATGCACTTAAAGAGCTAAAAGCCTGAAAAATCCTTCTTTAGGGTAGAGTTTTTACAAATTACTTGACAAATAAATTTAAATTCTAACCAGCAATATATACACCTACAGTAAGCCTAACCTTTGACTAACTGATTTCCCTCAGCTGCTGGTGCAAAATTGTGTATGAGAAGTTTGAGTACAACACGAGGAACTGCAAAAAGCACACGATGAACTTTATCCTGTTATCAGCTCCATTCGGATGTGTTGGTGTTTTAAAATCCAGCTTCTCCTCAGAAGCACCATGCTGGGAAACAGCCCTGCCCATCCAATAGTGTGCCTCTTAATGCTCCAAGCCCTGAGCACATCAACTGCCTTCTCAGTCTTTTAGTAACATTGTTTTCTACCTGCAAAAGCTAGTTTAACACATTCCACTTAGTTTTAATATCCTTACCAATTGCTCCATGATATTCAGTATTTCTCATAGGACACAATCAAAAATTCACCAGCATGAGTTAGGAATGGCAGCAGTGGTGTCCTGTGCAAAATACTCTGCTGAGTTTCTCCAAACTGTGGATTCAAGAATTATGTCCCTGACTGAAAGGACTTGCAGTTAAACAGGTAACCTGCCCAGGTGGTCAGCACCTTGAGAAAAAGAGGTCAAAAGGCCAGGGTGGTCTAAACAGCATTTTCCAGGAAAAGGGAAAATCTGAGTCCCATGCATAAAGCAGGATTTTATGCTACAACATCCCAACAGACTGATTCAATATTCACCTCAAAGACTTCAGAAACAGGGACAACATCATGATTTCTGTCATCTTCTCCTGCACATTACACAACATTAGTTAAACTAAACGGTGGTTAAAACTGATGCAATAAAGACACTTTTCAGCACATCAACAGTAACGACATCACTTGGTCAGGCAGCAATTTGCTCAAGACACGATTTTTTTTTAAAGAGATTTACAATGTTGACATATGTAAAGATTTTTTTAAATAAATCAACATTTTGTTTCTTTTCTAGTTCTCTAAAATCGATAAAAATAAAATCTTACTCTCTAATCTTAAGAGGCTGTGAAATATGAAAACTCTCTTTAAACTTACCCGAATTACAAAGAAGGTACCAAGAAGCCCCAGGAGACTTCAGCCTACTTACCCATAACTTTGCACCTGAACAATTCAGAACAGGCTGCAAAAGTCTCTTGACTGTGCCAAAGACAGTTTATTTTTAAAAATTGAAGACAAAAACCAACTTTACAATCCGACAGGAAAGGGAAGCATTAACAGGAGGAAGAGGAATAAAGTCAAATTTAATTTTTAATTAACTTTCCAAGCTATTCTGTGAATGTTGGTGCTCCTGAATAGCAATCAATACTCCTTTCTAGTAATTTGTTATGCAAATGAAGCACTTCAGCAGATTATCCCATCCAAAAGTTAATACCCTTAAAATCTCAAAAAAAAAAAAAAAAAAATTAAAATCTATTTGCCCTTATTATAAAGGCAAAGGAAAGAAAGAACACAGAGAACTTCCCTGGAATCTGAACCAGTTCTAAAAGGGTACCTGTTTACACTCCAGAACAATTCCCTCAATGTGAAGAAGATTTTGATACCTAGATGCTTTTGAAACACCAAGCCAAACATCACAAAAGACAGTTGTTCAAGAATTATAGCAGAAAATGTGAACCATTAGCATATGTAAAAGGAGTTTATATTTATAGCCTTAGTATAGTCAGAACAAAGTCAATTTATCCACTCTGAATGAAAAAAAAAAAGAAAAAGAAAACACAAACCACTGGTACTGGTCACACTGAAGCCTGGCTTGAATACAGAGGAGGAATGGTCAAACCTCAAGTAATTCCTGCTACAAAAGCTAGGAGGACGAGACACAAATTTTCCCTTGGGACATTATTTTCATGATATATGAAAATAACGTTATCTGCAGCTGCATGGTCAACATAGCATACACAGCAATTCATAAGTAATATCGAGTTAACCCAGTCAGCTGCTGATGAAAACTTATTTTAAAACCAAAAGCACTCTTTATTTTTCTCCTACCCAGACCCTGCTCAGTTAATCTCAGCAGCAGTCAGGTGTTTGGTCCCACAGAAGTCTTACTTTATCACACACACCCAGATATTGCAAATCACTGGAAAATCTTCTCCACAATTTCTGCCAGTACAAAGGAGCAAGATCCCATATGGTTTGTTGGGCTTTCAAGCACACTACCTACGATGTTTCTACTTCAGGTCACAACAATGTGGAGCATTACTTTGTACAAAGGCGATCAAACACGGTCAACACAATTTCTGTCAGACACTCTGAACTTCTGTGTGCAAGCCTGCAGATTACCACGGGTTTGCACACAAGGACTGACCCAACTTTCCCATAGTTAGGAGAATGAGCCATTGATTTCAACTGATCTGCCCCTGAAATACACGAATGCTTCAGAATAATACCTCAGTAAAACCTGCACACATTTTTTCTCCAATTTTTGTCCAATAAATACTGCATGGAAATTCCCCTGCAGCCAGAGTGTCTCCAGCTGAATCATTGCAGTGAAGAGTGCAGCAGCTTTTCAGGGTCACACACTCACACAACCCATTTGGATCTGTAGGCTGGCAATGACATCTCCATTCCCTGTCTGCAATGGGATCATGGGCACTCCCCATCAAACACATCCTGGAGAAAAAACACCACTGTGAGCACAGGATGCCGCAGCTCTTGTGCAATTTCAGCAGTCCATTTTTTTTGAGGACCACAGGGAAACTCATGATCCTCCCAAGGCAGGTGCAATTGTTGTTCTGAGCCAGTATTTTGGAAAGGCTATGAAGAACCTTCCCTCTGAAGGGCAGAAGTCACTCTCAGTTTTGCTGCACGCACTCCAAAGTTTAGCCAAAGCGAGCTCCCACCTGACGGGTCATACAAAGCTGGTGGCAGCCAGTTCCACCCAATAATGGGAACACCAAATGGAACAGCACTTATTACTACAGAAATTAAATATCAGTTCTTCTGCATTTCAGATCAACTCCCTGCAACAAGAAGCATTAAGTTAGGAGCAAAGCCCTAACTTGTAAGGCAATAATTTCTACATGCCTAAGAATGCAAAAGGATACAGGTTCCACTTCATTTTCTTTCTGCTTTCCAGATCTCTCAGAAACCACAGGGTGCTGAATTTTGACGGACTCACTACATACACTGGTATGCATCACAAAAATACTGCTGAATTTACAGTGTTCTTACTAAATTTTACATTTAGATCTGAGACTTGAAATTTAACTTGTAATAACAAATGTGAAACCAGCTCAAGTATTACATACCAACCTGCAAAAACACTGTTTTCCTGTAACCAGAGTCCTTCAGTTCAGTCCCCCAGCCTCTGGAGCCTTAGAAATACTACCTCTCTTATTGAGGCAGAGAAGAAACTAAGAGTAGCTTGTCATGTCCCCCCCATGCTCCTGTCCCGTCCCTCCTCAGTGAGGAGGGACTGACACAGCTGTCAGTGCTGCCCAGAAAAATGCAGAATAATCCCTAAGCCGCATCCCACTGGTGTTTTTTTCCCGGAGTTCCCACTGTGCATTTCCTTGCTTGCCTCGCCTCCTCATCATCAAATTTCTCCTCCTGTGCATGCAACAATAGCTGAGAAAGAGATCTGCACATTATCCCCAGGAAAAGACTGCAATCAGCTCCCTCCCCACAGATTACACCAGACTTCTCCAGCTCCTGGGTGATTCAACTCCACTGTGTATTTGGCCTTCAATTTCCTCCTTTGTTCAACACACTCATTATAATCATTGCAGCAGAAAAGTGAAAAGGTCAGCAGGTCATAAATTATATCAGAGTAATTGCTTATGCAGACTAGAAGAGAATTCTCTGACGTGCAGTCAGCCTAAAAGAACAGGGTTAGACAAGATCTGCAAAAAGATACCCAGGAAACATTTTGCAAAGATAAACTCAAAAATCCTTTACAGTTATGCTACAGTCAGCACTTCGTAGAATAGAAAGTGGTGAACTTAAACACAGACTAAAATTAATTTTCTTTCTATGTCCCAGTTTACCCTTCAGCTATTCTCAAGGTTTTCACTAAATCCACTAATCTGCCAATATTGGCAAGTATTGCAAAAATATATTGGGTTTTATTAGCTTCCAAAGAAACAGAAGCTGGTCTATAATTAAATTTCTATAACAGACCTTATTCCCTTACCCTTATTTTTGGAATTTGTGATCTCAATGAGAACTGCTTCCTGAAATACAGTCAAGGCCACACACCCAAAATTGACAATTTCAGCATTTTCTCATCAATCTGAGCTATCTGGAGAAGGCTGGTGGCTCAGAGCTCCTGTCCCTCTGCTGGGCTTGTAGTGCTGAAAGCACTGAAGCCTCAAAACCTCAGAGCTTCATTTGCCAACCTCTTTGCTTATCAAAACACCAAACTGCTTTTCCTCCTGTTGATCTTGCTGTAAATAGATGTTCTCTATTGTGCAAAGTAAGTACACAGCCTCGTTCTGTACAGACAGCACTTCTATTGGTCAGCTTCAAGTATTTTGTGAGAAGGTTAAGTCAAACCATGCACAGATTTAGCTCTTCACATTCAAATGCAGAGGTTAAGAAATCATTACAGCACTTTAGGATTTATCCCCTAGTAATTTCCTGTACATTAAAGAATAGTCTTTAAGACTGAAAAACACGACAAGCTTGTATTTTGCAGAATGGAAGGGAAAAAAAAAAGGTAAATACTCCCCTGAACTTAAAAGGGAACTACTTCTTTTACATCTCAAATTAAAGTACTTTCTAAATAAAGGCATTATACTCAAATCTACACTGATTTAAGTTATTAAAAAGAAAACATATTGGACAAAATATTTTTACATTTTTTTACTATTTTATTATTAGAAAGTTGAACATCCAACAAACAGACTGACATTTTTTGAGGTCATGTTGCTTCCACCAAAAATATTCTCTCAGATATTTTTGCTGATCTTCACAAGCAGCTCCAGTTCTTTTTGATTTGTGAATCCCTACAAATTTAGATGGACAGCTGAATGGTAATACAAGCCTACTGAAAATAGACTTGTTTTTCTCGATTATTTTTTGCAGCCATTGGAACAGGCCCACAGAGCCCACGACGCCATTAAAGGAGGAGTGCAGAAATTATTTCAGTTTCCCAAAATAAACCTCAAAATATTTCTCTTCAAATTATTTCATCTCAATAACCCCATCTCATCTTGTGCCTTTCACTTCAGCAAAACACTGAAGTAATTGCACTTTGATCATTCTATACACATCCAGTCTTTATGCTTTTTTTGAGGAAGAAAAAGATAGAAACCAACTACAGTTGCCTTCAGTAGGGAATGCTTTTCCCTTTATGACACCCAATCAAGAGTCTGAGTCTACCTTTGCCAGGTTTAAAGACCACTATCAAAAGGCTGACTTTTTAAAGCTGTTAAGCATAAATCAGACATTTAACATCTTTCTAGTTTTTCTTTTTCAACAGAAATTTAAAATTCTGTTAACTAAAGAAGAAAAAATGAACTTTTAAGATCTAAGCCTGACAATAATGGCAAATACCATCTGTTCAGCTGTGGCTCAGGAATTTTTAAAGTAGCTCTCATAAGGAAAAGGGAAAAATCACCCTTCAAACACGATTGCTGTACAGTTTCTTCAGAAATGCCCCAAATATACCTGCCAATGCATTCTGTCCCAGACTGAGCTGCTCTAGTAGCCTTTGTGAAACTAATTCCAAACCAAATTTCAGAAACCAACATCATCTATCACACAGAAAACCTTTAGACAAGAGTTCACAAATTATTTTAACTTTGTTCCACCAACCTATATTTTACAAGCTCCTCTCACAACCCAGGAATTCAACCCAATTACTGCAAATGTGCAACCCAGTATAGGCAAGGGGTGTAATACCTTGTAGCCACAATCAGACTTGGACTGCATTTCCAAAAGCCAGGTGTAAGACAAAAACAACCCACCAAGTTATGAGGGAAACTCATTACTTCCTTTTGTGTTTGCAAGTTTTGGTGATTTACCTGCACAACTTTTGCACTTCTCCCTCCCTTTGAGGTAGGGTTTATTATTATTTTAGGGGAAAAAAGGCTATTATATAAGGCTATATCTTAGTTGCTTGATTTCAGAAGCTCAGAGTTTAAGGAGGAAAAAACCCAAGTGTCTGAAAAGTCACGTAAGCTGACAATGATCACACACAGGCAGTACGTTCATAAGCACATACACAGTGCTGATAATCACATGTGTATTCAGTAAGAGGAGAATCTACACAAGAAAAAATGAGGAAATCAGTCTCAAAATGAGCAGTCTATTTTTTCTCACCTACTTTACTTACTCCAATCAGCTAGCAAATGAGTGATAGATGAATGCCAATCCAAAAGCAGAATCTTAATATTTGCAATTTTCATCAAATGAGATAAAAGGTGTCCCACTTCATTTTAACTGTCCTAAGACATGCAAAGTACAGTAGTAGTAAATTAAATGTCATTCTTAATCACTGTTATTAGAAAAACAGCCAAGAACTGTCCATATTTGGGATATGGAACTTCAAGCAAGAAGAAACAGCTCGACAAAATGAGCACAAGTGAAACCCTGGGAGAGTGCAGCACTGCTTGACTTCACTACGCTCCCAGCATTTACCCAGTGCCAGGCAGGAGTCACGGAGCTGGAATGCAGACAGGGAGCAGCCAGCCTGCTTCAACACAGGTGCTCTGACAGCCAGCACAGGGAAGAATAACCACACTTAAACCTGCAGGATACCCATCTTGGCTAACACTTCACTTAATCGTTTTAAGCTGAATAAAAAGCACTTCGAAAAGAACACACACACAAAAAACCAAAATCCCTAACAAAACAAACAAACAAAAGCCACCACGAAGGGTTCTATCGGCTCAATGAAAGCACTTACACCACAGGAAGCCGAAAGGTGAAAGAGATTAAATCAAACATTCCTCCGGTTTGGATAAAGGAAACTATTAGCAGAACAACATTAAAAGCTTTGAAATAACTGTTTACATTTATAGGAAAACACACAAAGGATGAAACTCCGATTCTACCAAGACACTGCAAATCTCACATTGATTTAACGAAGGTCAAGATTCCACATACAAAGACCAAACATCTAAATTACAGCATTAACTGCTGGGAAACTGCAAATCCATGCAGAGCCATCTTTAAAATCAATTCAGAGAGAAGCCACATTAAAATGGATTGTAATTCAGCACATACGCTTGTATTCTATTCTATTCTATTCCAAGACATGTTTTTAGGTAAACTGCAAAAATCGTCTTTCCTAGCCCAATACTCTTAAATAATCTACTGGTGAACTCACATTCCATCTGTATCTTGAGGATACTCAGACCTGTAAGGGCCCAAAAAAACCTAAGCCACTTTTACAGCCCCTTTAATTTCTGCCAAGATTGAACATCTTGTACACACTCAACCTGTACCACAAATCCAGCAGCCTGAGGGATACCTCACCACCAAGCACTTTGAGAGACCTACACAAATCCAAGTAATTTCTTAAAAGATGGATTTTAAGAATCATCCATCTTTCACATAAAGCAGAATTTCAGAGCAGGGAGGGTAAAATCTACTTAGATTCAATGTGTCTTAAACACTGATTTGTTTTTTTTTTAATAGCAGTTATTGAGAACAAGTACCAAATTAACTGATGCAGTGAGAGAGGCACATCCAGAGCCTTTACACTAATTTTATGAAGAAGTCACTTGAATTTTGATGCCATATTATAATGCATAATGTTCTAACAACTTACTCGAGGTAACTCACTCCCTTGCTCTACATCTATAAGCAATCATCATATCCCTTTTTATTGGAATGCACACAGCAAAGAATTGGAAGGCATTTAGAGTGAACTGTCCTAAAGTGCACTTTACAAATCGACACTTGCACATTTTAAATCGTTAGATTCTCACTCCTTAACCTTCGTGACAGAGTAAATTTGCAGCTCATAAAAGGAAGCAGAACACTGAAGCCTTACAGGTGTCCTGAATTTTGTGCTGAAAGCCCCCAGTGAGCGTGCACAACTCTCATCTACTGAGTATAGTACTGGGTACTACTGGGTACTGCTGGGTGTTTAAAAACCAATTAATGAAAATTGAGGTCCCTTTTTAGTGTGCAATTCGGGCAGGAGAAGGTGTGTCCAGACACAGATACAACCCTTGGAGTTCAAAACCAATCACTTTAAAGGAGGAAAATAAGGACAAAACTGACTGCTCACAAGCCACCTAATGGGAGGTGACAAAAGACAACTTGGAGGGTGCTCTTTAAGTGGCACACACTCTGCTTACAATTAAAATATGCTTTGGAAGCTCTTAAGTTCCCAGTCTTGGTAGCCTTCCAAGTAATGCAATTAAAATTGGTAGCAATGTGATTCTGACTGGCAAACATTCTCTAACTTCATAATACAATTTAAATATAGTTGTCAGTCTTTTATGCTGAAATACCTGAATACTTATGCTGCTATCAAATACTGACTTCTGTCTTTTGAGACCTCTGAATCATTTCATTATCTTGACACCCAGACTTCATAATCAGATGAATCTTTTATCCTGTGAGACACAAAAGTCAGTCTTCATGAACTGCTTTTCAATCAAAACACTCTAGGAAAAAAAGGATTCCTAGCACCATTTATTGATGAAAAGAAACAGAAAGATGAAATAATTTACATGTCCTTTTTGGGGTTTATTGGTGAGCTACAGGAAGCACCAGCTAAAGAAAGCAGTTGCTTCACCTCCCATCTTCTGCCTAAGCACTTGCCAAACATTGCTCCTCATTGGATTTTGGATGAGGTTCAAAAGAAGGCTCTTTTTTTCTTTTTTTAATGTCTCCTATAAACTGATACTGAGAAGCATTTTGTTATTATTTACTATAAAAAGGAATACAAGGGAACACTGAGTGATGCAGAAAATTTCAGACACTAGGATCTGTGCAGATCACAGACCTGCCACGTGGAACTGAATGTTCCCCTGATTTGGAATGTCTGCAATGCCTAAGACTTCAAGTTTTGCCCATGTAATTCATTTAATTGGAATCAAATATTCTGAGTTATTCAGATCATTGAGAGGCTTTCGGCTGTACTTAAAAATTAAGACTAAAATGCTGTTTATGGTAATGATGAAGTTCAAATACAAGTGAAATTTCCGAGGTTGCTTAATTGGGTCTTACAAGAAATATGGATATGACAGCCCTTTTAGGACTTCACTGAGTAGTTTAGTAGTACATACTAGAATAAGATAATAAATTATTTAAGAGATCAGCCTTATGCACAGATTTGGGGAAACAAAAAGTTCTGCAGGTTATACTGCTCCCTGCCTGTGACCACATGGACCTATGAATTTTGAATATGATGGGGAAAAGAAACCTTATCCTTCAGCATATTCTATTTTCCATAACTGAAGACCACAAGAGACAGTTCACACAATTTCGAGAAATCATTAATGTATTTCCAATAAACCAGAAAGAGTGTCTCTCTGTCTTACTGAGCAAAGCTATCTGAAAACACTTAAAGCATTTTTCTGTCCAAAATGGTGATTTTTTTTGGGCCCTATGCTAGAGATCTCGGTGTCAACAACCTGCTGCAAAGCTAACAAATTGCATATGCATATTTAATACACACATTAAGTTCTGTAACTAACCACCTCCTAAACACTCTGATGTTGCCTCATATTTCTTTTCCCCTGGAAAACTTTAGAGATTTTTCTTTTTTTTGGGGGGGGGGGGGGGGGGCAGGTTCCCCCTTTCTATTGTGAGTAAACAATTTTTGCAGCCTATTTTGCAGAGATATTTAGTGAATAGTGAAAGAAATTGTTATTTTCTACTGAGTGTAAAGTGAGAACCAGAAGTGTTCTTGTAATCCTTCTCCCCATCCTCACATACATGTGGGGAAAAGGAGTGGGGGTGGAAGGGGTTTGGTTTTGTTTTTAAAATGATAAGCAGCAGAGCACAGTGAAGTAGATGAGATGAGAATTGAAATCATTATCTTTGATTGTCTCTGATCCCGTATACAACAGGATGCTCAGGGCACATGGGGAGCTTTGTACACACCACATCCTACCTCCATCTCCCACCAGAATGCACCTTCCAGCCACAAGCCCAGGTTATGGTTACAGCACCAGCCTTTGCAACTGTGTGCATGAGATACCCGTAAAATGCCTTTTAACTTAAAACTTACTGTAGAAAAACAGAGCAAAGGAGAAAGCAGCACGAGGTTCTTGCTGAAATAAACCCTTTTTTTATTTCCTCTGCCGATCAGGTGGAGGAAGAAAAAGCATATCAGATATTAACTGCATGCAACAAGCGGACATCTTCTTTCATTTATTAACACTGGACTGTAGTCTTTGAAAATACACAGTTTTAAGAAACAAGGTATAGAAAGTAATAAGAAAACACTTAAAGCAGTTGAACATCAATATAAATAACCTTAAAATGCCTATTTTTAACGACCAGCTACTGGGAGATGGTGGTTCGTGCTATCCAAAACCGTTCTCTGCAGCCCTCCAGTGGTCAAAGGCACAGCAGAGCCCAGCGAGAGAGCGACCCCGTTTTGTGTGATGAACTGCCGGCAGGTTAACAGACATGTCCCACGAAATCTACAGAAAATATCCTTATAAAGGAGACAGTTACCTTGAATTACATTAGAAAACCAAGAGGAGGAAATTAACTCCCCTCCATCAAAATGCTAATCTGCCCAGAAAACACGGCATTCCCACCAGCACACCGAGGCACGCTGGGTCAGTAACAGAAGGAGCAATTAATTTCCCACCGTCACTTTCTGCTATTCATACACGTAAATGTAAACGAAGTCAAGTAACATTTGCTGCAAAGAATCAGTTTTCTCACAAAGTTACGGCTCAAGCAGTTGGTCGGGGTTTTGTTAAGAAAACAAATACCAAACACTTAAGTTTTCTCTCTCACACACATTTTCACAAGTAACACCAAAGCCCCATACAAAAACGAGAGCAACTGAAACGTTTGAAAAGAATATAAAATAGACTGTGACACAGTTCTCAAAACGAAGCTTCTAAAACTTGGGGCTCGAAAGCCAGTCCTAAACTGCACGGAAACAATGCGAGGGAAAACAAGCGGGGGTAAGAAATCGCCGACCGGAGCGCTTGGAAAAGCGGCACGGCCGGCTGGGAGAGCGGAGCGGAGCGGCGAGAGCCCCGCACACCTGGCAGGCACCGCGGGGTCACCCGTCCCGGCCTGGGCAGCTCCAGCGCTTCTCCTCCGCCCCCGGCCGGGGCAGCTCCAGCGCTTCTCCTCCGCCCCCGGCCTGGGCAACTCCAGCGCTTCTCCTCCGCCCCCGGCCGGGGCAGCTCCAGCGCTTCTCCTCCGCCCCCGGCCGGGGCAGCTCCAGCGCTTCTCCTCCGCTCCGCCCGCCCTGCCCGTGCCCGGTGCGCGGCTCCCGCCGGAGCGGCCCCGCAGCATCACCCGGCGGCAGCGGCACCTCCCGCCCGGCCCGGGACAGCCGCGGGCTGGAGAGCCG
>VZTT01053285.1:5815-20051 GCA_013400855.1 Buphagus erythrorhynchus
AGACGTGCATAGTCGTCCCTTGTTCCTGCATCTTTCTTGGTGAGTTCGCTTTCAAGGTATGATAATAAATGTGGCCAAACTCAATCTTTCTTCTTAACCCTTTCCCGGAAAGGAGTCAAGGAAAAATTGCTCAAGCCAGGCAGAATTCCAGGACATGAAGCACAGTCTAGTCTCTTAGGATGCTTCTTCCCTTCATCCCTTGGCAGCTTTCATTGAGGCCTCACTGACATCTCCTAGATGGGAAAGGAACCCCTATAAAGACTTCTCAAGCTTAACAGGAGCTGATTTACCCTGGAACATACTGATGCATAGAGGTATCATCCTCTGACTAGCTATTTGTCTTTCTCCCTCCACCCCCTATTAATTAGTACATTTTCACACTTCTTTTGGGAGATTTGGCTGCATATGGTATAATTAAATATCACAAATCTTGGGTGCGGAAGACACAGTAAGACACATTAGTCTTCAAAGAACCTTGCTTAATTTTGTTGAAATGCTATGTCAAAATTTGACAAGTTAAAATTACTTCAGCACTGCCTTAGTAGAATACAACAATCAAATCATTTACACAGAAATATGATTGAAAAGCTGATCTTCACTGGGATCTTGATAAGTAACTGCATTTACAATATATATGCAGAATAATGTAATGAATTCTAATTGAGAACATTAAGACTGGTTCATCTGGTTCTTGATTATCTTTTTTTGTTTGTTTGTTTTCCCACAGATTGCAAGCACTGACTTAACATACTGCCTCCAGATATCAGGTTTCATTAAAGTGTTTCTTCTTAAAACTGCTCTGGCTAGCATTAGGTACTTAATGTTAGTTGACATGAGCATCTAAAAAAGGGTACTCATATGTCTGTGTGAGCCTGGATCTTAGTAGCTTGTTTTTATTGCCTATTACTGAGCTTCTTACTGTCAATGGCAGATAACACACTGCAGTCCCTGAGAGCTACATAGAGCCTTGGGTTGTTTTTTTCCAGGGAAGCAGAACAAATCAGCCCATATGCTCCCAACCTTACAAATTTCTAAAAGAAACAACTGGATCTTCCAATAAGAGAAAGGATACAAAGATGATGTTGGTCCTTTAATATGGATAATCATCCCTTGTGCATCAGCTAGCTATTCACATTTGTGTACACATTATGAAAAGGGAGACTTTTCATAATGAACCTGAAGAGAGCTAAGACATGATCTTGTGGAGTCATACATGGAGTGCTCACTTCATCCCTGGCATGATGACAATTGATATTGTCACCTATAGGATATCCAAAAAGATGGAAGTGCAGACAGCCTGTCTCAACAGAGAGGTTCCTTCTCCGAAGACAACTAGAGAGAAAGCAGAATCTGGGATATGTAGGTGAAAGTCAATTGTTTGGAGATGACACAAACTATTTGTTTCTCTGGGAATATTTGACCACAATGGAGGGATGGGTGGAAGCACCTTGGCTCTTGAGCTCTGGCCCAGAGTGGCAAATAGTCTTTAAATCTTTGTTAAACTTGTTAACAAATACTTCTGCTCTAATCTTCCACATACCTCAGTACTCAAAATATCCATTGAGACTAACAAGTCCTGTTATGACAACATTAAATTTACCTCTGTTTTGGATAGTTCTGACATGTGGCTCAGAAGGACTGATTGGAAATATCTCCTGGTGAATATTCTGACCAGAGTACTGGAAGATACATTTATTAATGTGTAAAGCCAAACACAATTAGAAATGTTGCCAAATAGACATGCATAATCTGCAGTGCCCTGTGAAGCTGCTTATACAGATAGCTCAAGAACTGATTGCACTGAATATAATTCCATTTTTCACAAATTAGGTCAGATGAGAAAACTGTGAGGAAAAAAGTATGTGAGCGGGGAGTAGACTTGTAGGAAAGAAATAAACACCAGCCCACGGAAAGGGGAGGGGGATCTCCTGCTGGCCACAAGCCCTGCATTTCTGTAGGAATCTTCCAGGCCCAAGGACAAGAAAGAGTCAGCCTAACTTGACAAACTGGGTGTTAGTGGATAGTAGTGACCTAAAGGCGAAAGGACGGTAATGCCTCTCTGGCTTGTGAGTATTCCCCATGCCACAGCTCCTGCTTTTGTAATTTGCTCTTGTCAGTTTTATTTATTGCCAATTGTTCATTTGAATGCATGGGCTGCTGTTAGTGACAGGAGAGCCGTGCAGTGAGAATGCTGGATGTGCACTGTGGAAATATGTTTTACCCATTAGTGTCAGAGCAAGACGATGAAGGAAACATTTGTACTAATTTTGAGTGGGTGTTTATGCTCTTAAAAGCCACTCTGTTAAAATGACATGAAGGGGATGCAGGCAGGCACAACCCCCAGTTCTTCTTTCTTCATGATATTAAAGGAAATTTGTTCCATTTACAAGTCAGAGTATGAGTGCTCATAGGCTTTGCAGAGAACTACGTTTTCAGAGGCACAGATTGGGCTAAGTCTGGTCTGACTCAAGTGTCATTGGCAGGGATCAGCACAGTCCAAATCTGTATTCAGATACATGCCAAACTCTGGAGCAGGATAGATCTCTTTTGCTGGTCTCTTATCCCATGGGACACACAGAGAAAATGAATTTTCCATGTGATTGAAAAGAAAAACTCATCTCTTTCCCAGCACTTTTCTTTTTAAACCAAAATTTTGACATAATCCTCAGTCTTAGTTGCTTGTATGTCCCTCCCTAAATATTGGTAGCAATACCCTTTGTCTTCTCTCCTGGCCTTCACTTCGTTCCTTATTCCTTTGCCTCCTCATGAGAGAAAGAAATTGTCCATCTCAGGGATCAGCTGATTCTTTTAGGTGATGGCTGGCTGGACATCTCCCTGCAGGGAAGCTGGGGCAGGCAGTGACAGTGCTTTGTGGGAGCTCAGAACAGGCACACTTCTGACTCAGGTGAGGACCAGACATCCTCAGTGCTGGGAAAATACTTCCCCACTTCTAAAGGCAACAACAATTACGATGTTAATGATTGTTCACTACTGCTAATGATTGTTTACTATATTCTACACCCAGCTGTCATTTCTTACCTCTTCTTTGTCAAGTGCTTTCAAGGGAGTTTTGTCCAAGAGGTGACTGCAGAAGCCTTGAAAAGGGGCACCTGATAATGTTATCACTGCAGCTGAACATTCATTTTCCCTTGGCTGGAAAAAAGGTAAATAGTATTTCTAAAGCCATTAAGTACTGTGGTGGTGATTCCCTCCCAAAGGCTTCACTGGATGAGGAGCTATAGACCAGACCAGCTAAGTGCAGCCTGCTTCGAGCTCATCACATGCACTGTTGTTGAAACTATTGGCATTTATAAATCACTCTGGGCCAACTCCCACTTGGCCATACAAGGTATTTCACCCAGCTGGTCAAGACCCCAGGGATGGCTTGCAACCACAGACAGCACAGCAAGTGGGTGGGATGTGTTATTTTTCTCTTTAGCATTAACTTTTTTTTTCTTTACAGTACAGCCCCCATTAAGCTGTTGAGTGCTTTCTTGACCACAATTGACTGAGGATAATCCTGGTCTAGCAGAAAAGGCATGATGAGATTTAGCAGCTGGAAGTAAATTTGACACGAATTTAGTCTAGACATAAATTTCAGATTACTACTTTTTTAAACAATGGAAGGTGTTTAATCATTCCAACAAACTCTCTGGACTTGTGTTGGGATTTCCCAAACTTGGAATATTTTATTAATATCTTCTTAAAATCTCTGCCTTAGTTTCGATAGAGCTTACTAGCTGAATGCTAAAAGCTTCTTTTGAATTCTTTGCCTTTTATACACAGGAGATCAGATGAGAGCTCACAGGTGCCCTTCTGATTTTAAAATTCAAGATTATTCAGTTCATCTAAGCCCTTGTTGGCTTTAGCTTATGCCTGCTTGCTTATGTTTACAGTCCTGGTATAAAATCTTTATCTATACTGAGTATGAAGCTTATTGTTATTTATTTATGAACTCCCCAAATACCTTTTAGACAAATATCTGTGGGTGAGTATAACTCTAAAGCTATTGCCAGTGTTGTCCTTTATATATTCTGTTCAGGTATCTGAACACTTTCTCAAACTGAACAAGGTAAATAGAACAAGTTGGAGCAAGTCTCTCATGTTTTATCTCTGTCTTTTCTAGAAGGGTGGATTGTGTTTGTAGTAAGAAAAAGCTCAGACATGTTGCAGTCAGAAATGAAGGGCCAAAGTTTTTCCCCAAATCTGTTTCAGGCAAAGGTGACTGTTTTTGCCTCTGTATTACACAAGTTCTTTCTCAAAGTCTCCTCATCTGTAATAAGCGTAGCTTTAGGGCTGAGCTTTGCACAGTTTACTTAGGTGTCCCTGAGGGGGTCTACAGATGGTTTGAAGCAGGAAGGAGATTGATACATTAAAAAAAAAGCTCTGTGATGCCTTCCTGCTGTTCCATGCACAGCTAAGCAACTTCACACTCTGAGAATGAAATGGGAAACAGGGATAGGGACCTAAGAAGATATATAGACCATCTCATTGCCTCATGGCCAGATTTCCACTCCCTAACCTGCTCCAGACAGATATCAGTCTAATTGTCACCTCCCTCCTCATTAACTTCTAGAGCTCCTGGCAATAAGATAATCTTTTTTCTTAATGTCTAGTCCACCCCTGCCCTCTCCAATTCCTACTCCTTTATTGTG
Organism: Buphagus erythrorhynchus; assembly: GCA_013400855.1. Classification (NCBI taxonomy): domain Eukaryota; kingdom Metazoa; phylum Chordata; class Aves; order Passeriformes; family Sturnidae; genus Buphagus; species Buphagus erythrorhynchus. Next base: position 10,471 of record VZTT01053285.1, read on the forward strand.
TCACTGGGGCTGCCTGTTGCTCTGCTACCTCTCCTTCCCTGAGCACCATGACTGCTCTTCATAGGAGCAATAACCTCCTAAAATCCTTTTGCTTTCTCCTCATGGTACATTGCACACCTGTGCACTCTCATGAGGACAGTGATACTCCTCTACACATTGCTCTGCAAAATATCTTGGTATCTTTTAGCCATTGTGACATCTCATTAAAAGAAATTAAATAATTAAAACAAATAATCCTCCCTGTATCATCAGCTGTAGAGAAAAAGATTTTGAGTTTCCTTTGGGGGATTACTGAAATAAGGGAGCATGAGAATCAATTTATATCCTTAAAGCCAAGACCATGCTAGTTGTTAACTCAATATGTTAGCTTAAGGCATTAAATATGTCTCTTTAAGCACTTTGCAGTTCTTCATTTCCTTACCACAGGGAATCACTTTTCAGTATCAAGTCTGAACAGCCTATCTTCTCTGGAAAAACACTGCAGTGCATCTTTCCAATTTCAATAAAGTTTGGGTGAGAGAAGAGATGTGGGGAGCTTATTGAACAATGGATATAAATACAAAAGTTGCCACTTAGCCATGGGACCGACACAACATCAAAAATTCATTGACACAGCTCTGCTCACCAATGGAAATGGGCAGCCTGGGGTGTTTGAGAAGGGATTTTGCCAGTATATTAATTATTGCTTTAGATGTTGTTCCTGCTGTGACTATCCTTTAGGATAGTACTTTTAAATTCTCAAGAAGGAATGGAGAGAAATGGGTTGGTTATTGTATTTGTCTGCTTAATTAAAGGTTTGAAAAATTATTTTTTTTGTAATTTAGGTTCTTTTTCAAAGAACAGGCTTGTGTCTGTGTGTGTGTGTATGTGTGTGTGAAATTTGTAGTGCTAAATGTTTTGCCTACAGATGTCCCCAACCAATTATGGTTCTATTCAGCACCTGGGTTATCCAGATTATGACAGATTGAATCTCAGTATTGGTTCAATGGAGTCACAAGTATTTGAGATTCATAGAGGTTAAAGAGCAGAATAAAAGGGAACATTGGTGTCAGCAGGATGCAGGAATGGTGTGTGGGGGCTACAGAAGTAGTGCTGGGTGCTCTGGTTATCTTTGAGGTTCTCCCACAAAGCTTTCAACTATACAAATGATAAAGTCCCATAATCATTGTTCAAGGAAAAAAAGTATAAAAATAAAGGTGTAGGACTGTAAATGCTTTCATTTCATATAATTCAGCTGCTTATTTCCAAGTAATCACTATGGCACAAAAATCCAAATATCATAATAGGTCCCAGACAATTCTTGAAAGTGCTGATGGAAGTGATTTCACCCATAAACAGTCAGAATGTTACTAACCACAGTGATTTGTTTGTTTTTTCCTGACTGTCTTGTCTGTTTCTTCCCGACTGTCCTTCTTCCAGGACTCAGTGTTTGTGTCCATAAGACACGAAGATTTTCTTGGGAGAAGTTTACTTCTCTTTGCTTTGGCATTGCTAGCTCTGGCAGTGTGGTACTGGCTACCTGAGACACTTTCCCTGTGTTGGAGAAAGACAATGACTGTTGACAATGAAAGCTGCAAAACTTCACAGTGAGATGTAATATCTCAAAACATTGAAAAACGAGACAATCACAGCACTGATGTTTGCTTTCTGATATATGTTTTATGTAAGAGAACTCTTCCAAATAGCAGAAGAATTTGTGTCATGCTGTAACTCATCTAGCCTAATGTATTCAAAACAATTCTTGGTATTTCTTCTGGAACAATAACTTCTTGTGAAATAAATTGTTGATTTTTCTATAAAAGTAACAAAATTAAATTATTTTTTCCCTTTAAATTTTTTTTTTAAATATGCAGGATTTACAGATTAGCTGTTCCAATGCTTTTTTAAAGGCTCATTGATTTTAGACAATTGCTTCCTAGGAATTTGCCAGAGAATTTAATTCTTTGGAGACTGGATGGAGAGGATGAAGGGTAAATGCCTGGTTTCCTAAAAGAGCTTTTTTCCTAAAGGACAACTGCAGCTACCTTTGCTTTAGAGCTGAGATGTATAATTTAAATGAAAAATTGACTTGCAGAAGATGTCCAGGACTTGCAGCACTGATTTTATCAAGGATAGAAAAAGCAGCCTGTGAGATTTGCAGCCTTTTCTATCACAGGGAGTGGTGATAGGACACAGACACACAAAACCCCCCCAAATCCAAACAATCTTAGAAACCCATCAAAAGGCAAACCAAAATAAAAACCCACAAATAAAAAAAACAAAACAAAACAAAACAAACCCCCACTCAAACCCCAAAACCTTAATATTTTTAGGAAGGAGGTACATGTTAGGAACAGAGCATGGCATACAATATCCAAGTAGTCCCTTGTGGGAATATGTTGAGGGAAGAAGGAGCTGAAACTTTGCTACTCCTACTTTCCTTCTGTATGTTGCTACCATGAGCAGACTGCTGCCCACCAGACCAGTGTTCCTCAGCCCATGCTGGCCCACCACAGCAGCTCTGAGCAAGTGACAAGCTGTAGGTCACACACAATGTAGCTCTCTCTGTCAGATGGGACAGCAATGACAATGGTATCAAAAGCCCCTGATAATCCTGTGAAGGTTTTGAATGAGACCGGGACTATTTTCTATTGCTCAGATGGTCCTCCCTCTGTGCTGGGGCAAATCAAGGATGAAGGGGATTGTGTATGCTGCCTGGCAGAAAACATACAATGATCTGAGCAGGACTTTGGAAAACAGAGAGAAAATCAGGAGGGGGAGAACAAATCTATAATTATGCATAGGAATATGGAGTTTATATGGAGAAATGAGACTGGAAAAACAGCTTTACTTCTCCGGAAGACCTTGAGACATGCATGGTATCAGGGAGTCTGTGAGCCCTCAGAGGGATTTCCTGCCTCCACCTCCGCCCTAGAAAAAATGCAAATAGTTGGATGCAAATGTCAGGAAAGTAGCATGAAATTCTAACAGCCACTCTAATTGGAGTGGTTTTGACTGTTATTGGAGGAAGAAATTGAGTTGCCTCCATATGCCTGGTCGGAGAGATGGGACTCTGTCAAGTAGTGAGGAATGTTGTTATGGCTGAAGCATTGACTGTAAACAAATAGGAATTGAGCACTACACTTACTGTAGTGGTAGACCCTCTGTGAGACAAGCACAGGATCTGTTGTGCAAGAAGCTTTGAGATTATGCACAGGACTATATGACTGACATTGAAACTAATAACACACATACCCTTTGCTGTGCATGAAGCATATCTGTTGTATTTTTCAGTGCAGTCACTGCTGGAGCTGTTTTTTCTGCAATTTTTGGGGCAGATCCTCAGAAAATGTACATTTCTGGACCTTGGTGTAGGAAAGAATGCTTTTCTACCACATAATCTCCCTGCTGTATAGTCTGCAGCGGTCTGCAGGGAAGGAAGCCTGGCATCACGGCATGTTCTGTGCATTCTCTGGAGCTAAACAGGAAGCCATTTCAATGGGACTTACGTGGCCTCACACAACCAGTGCATCTGGGCCCTCTAATGAAACCTCTGTATTAAACAACAACAGGCCCTAGATTTCTGCCAGCAGGGAAAAGGAATTATAATTGAGTCAGGTACGTTCCTCCCCGCAGTCTCCTTTCGGACTTAATGGAGGATGGTGGAAAAGGGCTTGATGGTGGAGGTGCAATGTATAGGAGACATGCAAAACATTCTCTGCCTGTGGCAATGAAAGGCTGTCCCTGGCCTTGAGGCTCTCTATTTCCTTGCAGGATTGATAGGAATCACCTGTGGTTTCACTGATGGCCTTTCAGAGCTGCAAGGGGCTCTGGGGAGTGGCCAGGCACTGCACTGCCTTGGAGCAGAGGGTCAGAGCCTCTCATGTCTGCCAGGAACATGTCTGTCTTCCTCCATCCCTGCAGGAACAGGCTGTTTCCTGACACAGGCTGGGCTGCAGTGACCAGGCTGTGTCCATGAGCATCGCTGATGGAGCTGTGGGTGTGCAGCATGTTCTGACAGATGGTGGGTGGGAATGGCTGCAAAGGGAGGGAAACCACTAATGAGAGGAAGGACAGCAGGTGGGGAGCTGGGCAACATCCTTTGCCATGGCAAGCCTGATAAGGTGGGTGTTTACTTCTGTGGGAAGGAACAGCTTTCCAAATAAAAGATTAACTGCTAGATGATCTCGTGGTAACAGCCCTGAGCCACTGCTAATTTAGCCACTCTGTGTAAAACCAAGCAGGGAGGTAAGAAGGGTCATATTCCAGTCCCAAACACCCCTGGCTGACATCAGTGTGTGATCCTTGCATCTCCACAGAGCTCAGTGCACTCTTCACTGTTTCACTATTTTTCATCTTTGAGAGACTTAGGCTGGTTCTCCTTGCTGGAGACTGACAAAGGGCCAGCCAGCCTAAAAGCAGAGTGGATTTTTTTCCCAGCTATGTTGGTTGGCTTCAAAAAGGACACTGCCTCTCTTTGAAAGTCTTGCTGCACTGGGTGGACACCCAGAGGAGAAAAGGCTGAAGCAGAAGAAGGATAAGTTGGTTTTCATTCCCTACTAGCTGTGCATGAGACATTCAGACATCTCCAGGGCATGAGAGACAATCTTGTGTTGCAGATATTGACCAGCTAAGTTCTCTCAAGAAACTGGGGAATATGTTTGTATTTCCCCATGACCTGACACAAAGCTGGCTGAATCTGACAGCTATTTAATTGTGTTAAATAGTCACTTTTAATTGTATTAATTGTTTTAATATTCACTTACGCACATGCTAGATCCAACATGGCTGTCACCAACATCAGTGAAAAGTCCATCCATGTCCACAGTCATGAGACTCTTGTCTCCAAGGACTGTGTAAATCCTGTCTGCTAACACTGCTGGTCTACGAGTCCAAAGCATTATAGATTTCTCCTTGGACTGTAGTAGCTTGGGAAACAAAAGCAGTTTCTGGACCAGCAGTCCTAAGAGACCTTTCATGGAGAACATCCAAGGAAGTCTCTTCATGTTTATTCCAACTTCCATCTGAGGAGACATCAATACGGACTTTGGAAAAGAGATCTCAATGATGTCAGCAGCAACAGCCCAGAGAACCACTTTCAGCCTCATCTGCTTTTAGAAGTTATTTGTAAAGTTCTTTGCATTGCAGGAATGGTTCGTGATCTTCACCATCATTCCCTCTCTCAGCATGTACACTCTGTTTTTTGGATTTTAATCACAGCTCTTGCAGTTTGTCAAAGGGTACTTCAAAATGTCTATCCACAGAGAATATAGAATAAAATTCCTCCCTGGGTTGTCTGTGTTTGTTAAGGAATAGCTGTGATGGCTGCAGCAACTCTGTCTCATCTTGAGTTCCGTGGTCCTGAATTGTCAAAATCACCAGTGCCTGAGAAGTTCAGCTGGCTTTCTCCTGTGGTCCTTTCTGCTTCTTTCTTCAGGCTGTGCTGGGTTTGGAAGGCAGCCCTGGAAAACACAGGTCTTCTGGGTTAGGGAAAGGGAATGGACCCTCTCTTTCCCACCTGAAGTCTGCCCATTCCTAAAACTTAAGAATACTTGAGTCCTTCACTTGAATTTTGATGGGCAAGATCTCATGATCTGGGGAATTCCCTGGGGATTTTCCCCCCAGTAGGAGCAGAGACTCTGGTCTCTCCGTGAGCAGTGTGGTGAGCGCTGATTGCAAACCACAAGGGTTAAGTGGCTTCTCAGATCATGGGCGGCGAGAAACTGCTGCATGTGTGTGGTCTTCCCTGTTCACACTCAAGTGTTTTACCAAACAAAACCCCAACAAACAACACAAAAACACTTTTTGTAAACCTTGAATTCCAGGTAATGGCTTGACCTGCACCTCATGTGAAATCACAGTGATGCTTGTAGACAGTACCTTTCACATCCCTGGGATTTTGTGCAAAATACTGTGAATGCAAAATAACCTGGGGCCACCTGTGGGTTTTCTTAAACTAAACATCCCACAAGTGTGAGCAAGTGCATTCTGACAATAGCCTAAACCAACAACACAGCTCAAGGTGGAGAGAGGGAAAGCCTTTTTGGGGAGAGTGACATCTACAGACTTCTTTATAAGGTATAATCCCCTCTTGCCTTAAGATTGGCCTGGGCTGGAAACCAGTCCAGAATTGGACTTTGAGGGATTTATAATGGATGTTAACATGATTTAGATCACAGACTCGCTCCTGAGCTCCAACTAGAAGAATAGCAATATTTTTTTGCTCTGTCGTGCAAACTTATTGAAAGAGTCAGGCCTATTCCAGACCTTGCAGTGAACAGGAGAAGGGAAGTTGTCTTATGCCCAGCATTAGCAAAGCGTACTGGGAAAGGCTGAGTGACTTGCTCGTGGTCATGCAAGTTTTTCTGGCACATCAGCAAGCTGAACCCAGCCCTCTTTATGTCCCAGTCTAACAGTTTAAGCACAGAAACACAATTTTTCCAGAAGGAACAACTGGCAGATTAAAAAGTAAAGTTTTTTGTTTTGCTTTTATTCTCTTTTTCCTCTTTTCTTCCCACATTTGATGTACAGGAAAGAACAAATTAGCTCATTTAAAACCAACTGGAATTTTCACCCCAACTTGAGCGTATTTTTCCAGATTCAAAGCCATTTGTTCAATATTTTTGTTTCTTAATCTTATTTTCTATGAACATGAGACTCTCTTCCTCCCTGAACCGTGTGTGCCTACAAGGGCCAAACCACCATTTGAAAGGCTATTCCTGAAGTATCCGGGGCATGTCCAGAACTGGGGAACACTGAAAAACTTGCAGACAACCTTGGCCTCTCTCCCCTTGTTTGTATATCAAGTCAATCTGCAGAAAACATGTTCCAGAAAGAAGTTTTAGATTGCAGAGGGGTGATAGAGAGACCTCTGAATAACCTCAGGACTTTGGTGGCTTCAAGAAAATGGAAGCTGATTCCAAACCCATTTCTGGTGTGGGGTTTGGTTTGGCAAAAACAAAGTCTGACTGATGAGGTTTGGCCAAACTGAGCCTTCAGTTTTCTAGCCAATCTCTGGTTCAAGAGATTGTCAGTTCTTGGGTGTGCTTCCACACATTTGAATTTCCTCACTGCTTGGAGCCTCCAGGAAAAATAGGAATAGCCAGAAGCTCCTTCTGCAAGCACATTGAATCAAAATACAAATTCAGGAGTGGTGCAGTCTTTTCTAGATGTGTGCAGCCATGGCATCAGACCAATGAATGCTGTACCAAACAAAGCACTTGCTCTTACTTTTTAACACAGAAACAACAGCAAAAATCTTTATATCCTGGACTTTCTAAGACACTCTTGCCTTTTGGGAGTTGTGTAAGCCTTGGGCAGGATGGTGCTGCTGGGGAAAAAAAACAACTGTGTTGTGTCTTCTTGGAAAAGTATGGTCTGGCCCTGAGCCCCAAGGATACACATCACATCCCAGACCCATGCAGACAGGCATCTGCAGTTTCAGTCTCTGGCCTATTCACTTCGTGCTGGGATTGGTAGCTGAGGTGTCAGTTGTGCTGACAAGCTGCTGTCAATGGAGAAAACACATGGCTTTTTCTGGCCCACATGGAGGATGTGTTGGTTGTAACCCCCACAAATCATTGTGCTGGATATAACCTTCACGCCTCAGACAACTCATCCTGAAATACTGAAATAGCTTAATCTGTAAAAATGGCTCTGAAACATCCCAGATCTGGTGTGTGGATATTTCTTCTGGAGTCAACATTGCCAACAAGGGCTGTGAGAAGACTTTTCAGAGGTCTACATAGCAGCCAGGCAAGATAGAGTGGAAGAATCTATGTATTTTGCAGAAGTTTTCTTCATGGTCCTTGCTGTCCTGCTGATGGGGTACAGAAGTATCTTTACACCTCTGCAGTCTGAGCAGCCTCCAGCAATTCCAGGGTTTTAGGGTGCCTAACAGGTGCTGATGATCTGCATATCAATTTATCCTTTTTCTTTTTTTTTCTTATCTTGAGGTTCATTTCTCAGAGCTCTCTGTCCCATCAGTAGCCTTTGGTTTTCCTGTTATTGAAACCTGCATTTTTGCAGAATCCCACCTTGCTACTGGAGTTATAGGTCTGTGTTTTGCCTTTCTGTTAGAGATTGCAAAGACCAGACTCGTGGAAATCTGTTGAACATAATTTCAGAACTGAACTTCCAAGATTTCATAATTTCAGAACAGAACTTCACTTCCAAGGACCATTGAATGTTTAGCATTTCTATCAGAATGAACCTCCTGATCAGCATCTTTCCTGGCAGTTCCTGACCCATTTAAGGTCTTCCTCCATGTTTTTATCTGTTATTAGTCTTCTCTGGTTTCTTTTCTGGACTTGTCTTTTCTCACAGTTAGTCCGGGTTCTCCATGACAAATTAATGCTGCCTTCCACTTCTTCCTTCTGACACAGCTCTCTCTGAAGTTCCTTCTTCCCTTCCTGCCACAGGCACATTACCTATAACCTGACACCTTTCATTAGTTCCATTTCTCCACACTTTTCTCCTTCAAGTAAGTAAAAAATCAGGCTCTTCTGGTTGTAATCACCTCCTTAGCTTGTTCATTGTCATCATTAAATTTAAATGCTCCTTGTTGTTCCCAGCTTGAAGGAATAAGGTTAATAAACACCAAAAAAGAAGCATTCACAGCACAGCAGTAACACTTTTGTAGTAGCTTCAGAAACACAACTGGAATATGTCAGAATGAACTGGTTTGCTGGAGGAGGAGAGCCCAGCATAAAAACTCTCTGATGTTCATGGGCAGGAGGCTTTGGCTACACTGAGCCAGCATGTGCTCCAGCCATAGCCAGGTGCTTCAGGCACTTGGAGGATTTGATTTTGGATTCTCCCTGCCCTGGGCTGGGTAACTGGATTCCTTACTCCATTCAGTTCCCCCAGACCATGGTCACTTCAGCTCTACCCTCCCAGATCCTGTCTTGCCTCTGCAATTCTTATTTTGTCTGTTAATTGACCACTGACCACCTCACTGCCTGCCTCTCTCTGGAGGACTACTGTTTATTGTGAAATGGGAATCTCTTTCTCCCCCACTCATGGCCATTCTTCATCTGCTTAGACAGTCTCCACAAGAAGCAGGCCTGTTTCCACCTTCAGTTTTGAACATTACATGAAAAAATTAGATCTTTTTTTTCATTTTCTGCACATAAGCTTTATAATAAATGTGCAAGTGAGAACTAAAAATTACTGAAAAAAGATCACATTAAAAAACTGGATCAGTGAATTCCCAAATTTCAATGAGATAAGCAGACACTGCTTTAAACAGAGACAATACTCTTGTGTTTGTGGTTCCAGCCCTGAAAGTAGCAGCCNCAGCCCTGAAAGTAGCAGCCCAGGTCCAAGACAGACTTCACAGGTGCCTCCTTCTTTTGTCAGACTCTGTTCTTTCCCTCTGCCTAAGTTTTAAGGTTTTCAGAAAAGTATTGTTTGAAGTTTTCCTTTTGCCAACCCATCTGCAGCCAGAAAGTCAGTGGGAGACAGAGAGACCCATAAAAGGTAACAGCTAAATAAGTAACACACACAAAATTCCTCACACTCACCTCTGTATTGGCAAGGGAAGATGCAGCTGACACGGATTAGCTGAACATGAGTTTAAGCTAAAAGCTTTGGAGATAATT
>VZTT01053285.1:27324-42813 GCA_013400855.1 Buphagus erythrorhynchus
AAAAAAAACCCATGCAGCATCACCCCAAAATAGTAATAATGCTAATATTAAAAATAGTAATAATAAAGATGATTATCTTAAGATATATTCTGAATTTCGAATCTTAAAGCTTCCCTGAGGCCACAAAGTTGCAAGAGCTGCTGTGATACTTAAAATACAGGGGTTTCTTTTGCTTGTTTCTCTTTTAATTGATTGTTCCCAGGAAGGAATGATGACAATTTATAAGAGTTACTTTGCTTGTGATATATGAATCTCTCACTCTTATCAGGGTAAATAGCATTTCTTGGGAGTTCTAGTCTGGCATTTTCACTTCATGTCTTCAGCAAACCAGCATGTGAAACATCCTTCCTTATGGAGTAATACCACATACTCCCTGACTTTATCAATAAATGTTTATTTTGCTTGTTTGTTTGGGGGTTTTGGTTTTTGGTTTTGGTTTTTGGTGTGTTTTGGTTCTTTCTTTTTTTTTTAGGAAATGTGCAAATTCTAATTTTTATTGAAGATACATCTAAGATGTCAGAATTTATGTGAAATAATATCTGTAATAACAAGCTCAGAAATGGTCAACCTCGATGTACACCTTCATTGAAAGGACCGTGCACTGGATTTATTGGATTGCTATCCAAAAAAACCTACTTTACCTTGCAGGATGAAAGAAATGATGGTACGTGGCCCCAAGGGTGGCTATTTCTGGGGTTCTTCTTCAGATGGAAAAGGTTATTCTTCCCTTGATCCCTGAACTGCTGCCCACTCTGCCTTTTCCAGTTGGATGAAGACTTTCCTGCCTATGCTTCCCACTGGCAGCTTCTGCTGCCATTGGTGGGAAAAGACATGTTCAACTACATGCTTGAATCCTTCTGAACTGGCTCAAAAAATGCAGCACAAATATGAAAAACCTTTATCCACAGTCTGATGTAACTTGAGAGAATAAAGCTGCTATGGTCAATTCACCATTGAGTAGTTTTTCAGCTCTAGCTCTTTTGCCACTTCACATCTTAAGGGCAATAAATCAAAACAGAAACATGAATCCAGGGATCTTTCTCCTTGACAGAAAGACATAGGAAACCCAAGGAAGTGTGGTCTGTACACTCACACAAGGATGCTGGAAGCTGTTTCCTGGATGTGATATACAGACAGATCACAGGAAAAGAATGAACGTGGCATCTTGTGGTTACAGACTTGATACAAGAACGAACAGGAACTGCCTCAAACCTCATTTCTGGAGATTTTTACAAAGATATGAAATGATCATGAAAAAGAAGGCTTGGATGGCCAGGCTATCTAATCCACCACAGTGCAGTTAGTACATCGTGATGCCTGAGGAAATTCCTGTTGGAGATACAACTGTGCAGGCATGCAGAAAGCAAATTTCCTGTGAGTGCAGATGAAGGTATTCACATTAAGTGGTTCACTTTTGTTCAATGCAGAGGTGGGTGTGCAATTTGCAGACAAGCCCACTTGAGTCCTGAAGCTCTCAGAAGGTGGATAAGTACTCCTCCTATGTGAACAAGAAAATGAGACTTTGCATCTCTGTGATAAACAGCCTCTAACCCGATGGCTCCATCATTGACCTCGCATGCAGAAATGGTGCTCCACCATGGGAAGAAAGAGACAATGAAGGTGATTTCTTTGCTGTCTGTTGTGAGCAGAAAAGTACCCCTCTTGGGCAGGGCTGTCAGGTGAATGGCCACTACAGCTGCAGGACAGGAAAGAGCAGGAGGAGATGGCAGCTGGCTTCAAAACTGCAGTGAGGGCTTACATGTAGAAAAGCACTGTGGCAGCAGCTGCCATGGCACACAGAACACTGCACTGCTGGGGTTGCTGGCAGGCAACAGAGAAGTCTCACACATTTTATTTGGGAGGAGATAATAAAGTACCTTTCTATTCCTAGAAGTAAAACAGCAGGAAAGGTCTGCAAGACTCCAGATGTAAAGTCTCACCTTGCTAGTCCTAAGCACTGAGAATATGTCTTAGAATGAACATTTGTAAACTTCGATTTGTTCTAGGAGGAGTTTTTCTTGGTTTTGTCAGAAATTTTAACTAATCCTATCTCCCCTGTTGTTTTCACAGGACTGTAGATCATATGCAGTTGCTTCTACATCTTTATGTAATTAAGATGTAATCATGTAATCTGCTGGGGAAAAAAATGTTGCATGTAATTCATTAATAATATTATATAGAGATTATATTCTGATAATGCTATCATTCACTTTTTGGTACACAGGTATAGAATAAGACACCAAGATGTACCTAGAACAGATCATCACCATCCATAATGCTTTCTATTGGCATCATCCACTGACCTACCCACTTTCCAAACTTTTCTCTTTATGCCCAAAAGGAATCTCTGAAAACTGCTTTTCGATCCTTCTTACAGAGTGAAATTAATGCCCAGTGCTAAGGATACTTGATTTTCCCTAATCTCTCACAAGAAGAGTGTTTCACTAGCAATCCTGTATTATCTTTTGCCTGCTGTCTTAATTTCTGTGAGTTATTTTCCTCAAGCTGGAGATCTGGGGAAAAACAAGCTCTTTGTTGGAGAAGCAGCACTATTGATCCCAGGACAGCTTAGGCATCCCTGAATAATGTGCCAAAGAAAGGTTACTCTTCTGTCCCAAATTCCACATTAATCAGATAGATGGAAAGACAAAGGGGAGAGGAAAGCACCCTTCTTTTTGAAGAGCCAGAGGAAATAATACTGAGAAAGTATTTTAGATTCTTTTTTCCCTGATGTGTCAGATTCTTATTTATTGCTGAGGAAAGAACATGCACAGGTAACTAACTCTATGATGCACTTGGATGAACCCCAATCCCAAAGCACCAGAAACCATTATCAACTCTAGGTTCATGAGCTCATTCTGCCCTTTTACCTTCAAACTGCTCTGTCTCCTTGTTCTTCCTGCCACTTGTTTGTTTCTAAACCAGCAACCAAGAGATTAGAAACAAATGGTATGCAAAAGGTGACCTTTGGAAATGAAGAAACCTTACAAAATTAATGCCTCCTGTTATCTTCTGACAAGGCATCTACCCTTCAATGTGTTTACAGACTGCATTGTCACTCTCTAGCACAAAATTTGACAGCAGTGGTGAGGAATATTCCTTGGGGTCATGCACTTTGCAACAGCAAATATCTCATGCCTGAAGTAAAACCAAAATAAATCCTAAAGCCACCCCTTGTACATTTATTCCTGCAACCTCGTGACTCAGGAAGTGAAGCAGAAGCTTGAGAGAGAGCAGCCTGGCTGGAGCTGTAGCATCCTATAACAGTGGTTACACTCTGAGCTCTCCCAAAATCAGTAGAGGATGAGTTTTAAGGTCAGTGCCTTTGAAGATGTGAAGGGAGCAATCTCAAGTCTTTCTTCTACAGTCTCTGGGTAATTAGAGGTTAGTCAGCTAATCTAAGTGTGAGGTTCATGTATTGCTCAACTCTTTTCAGTAAGGAAAATATCTTGATTCTACTTGTAATATTGTGCAAGCTCTGGTGATCCGTTAGCTCTTCAGCTCAGCTCATAATTTTGACTACCTCAGACCCAGAAAGAACTGCAGAAAAATATAATTCAAGTTAGTTTAATCTTTTTTGCAAAGAAATTCACTGCTCTGTCATTCTCTGCTCCTCCTCCATTAGATGGTCAGAAAGCACTTTGTAGTGGTCATAAATACAATGTATTGCTTTTAGAGGCAAAGTTGCTCCTCCTCATTCTCTGTGAAAGAGATCCATCTCATGATGAAAATCAGATAAATCAGCCCATAATTCTTGCTTAATCTTTCCTCCCCAATGTCCAGAGAGATGCAAAATGAGCAAGAGGATGATTTTTAATGCTCAGGACTTATGGGTCCTAAAAAGTCAGGACACACATTGAAATTCTGAAGAAATACATGCTCATGCAGTAAGTTTAGATAAAGTATACCTAAAGGCACAGTATTTTATTTCACCAATAATCTCTTTCCAAGCAGCACCAAAGAATGAAAAAGTATGTTTCATAATCATTATCTGTTGAAAAAGTAGCAAAACCAGAGATACTTGATCTTCAGGTTTTGGGGTTTCTTTCTGTCAGAAAGAAGACATGTCTTCAAGCTGATTCCAGACAAAACACTGCATTTGTGCTCTGAAAAGGCAGAATACTTAAACAACTGCATGGTGCCTCAGCCAGCTGTTGTGCTGAGGGAACTGAGTAGCAGGCATTTGGGACTGTTCTGTTTCAACCAGAAAAAGGAACATCTGACACTCAGAAAACATGTCTGGTTTGCTTGGGCATTTGAAATATGTTTAGTGAAAGAGAAGAACAGACACATTGGGTGAAAAACAGGCTAGTACTGCTGGTCTGAATGGAGCTGATCCCTGTACTAAATTGGAGTTGGTTCTTTGGGATGTAAAAAGTCCATGTAGAGCCTTCAACATCCACTTCTAATTTAGCCCACCCCGTAATGACATGAAGTTACCACTTGATGGCTCCTTGTCAGTTTAGATGGGTGGAATGAGTTAATGGGTCCCGACCAGTGCCTCGCAGCTCATGCAGGAGCTCTGCAGACTCACCACCAGCAAAAGGACTGTGAAGCTGTGAGAAAAGAGCCACTCAAAAGACTCCTTCACTGGACCAGAGCACCATGATGCAATCCATCACTGCTTTCACTGTCCAATCTGTGGATTTCCCTTTCTGAAGCTGTCTGCCCCAAACCTTTCAGTATTGAAACCAGATGCAAACAAAATCAGCAACAGCAGCAGTTTGATAGCTTCCTTGACTTTTGTGCATCAAATTCCAGAGGTGGGGGAGGAGTGAGAGGGGGAAAAACCCACTGGAAATAAATACCTCTATGAAGAAATTACAACATCAAAATGCAATTCCCTCCTCATGTTTTTCTTAGAAAGCAGTTCAGTTCCATCTGGCTGTGGGCCTGCAGCCAACTCTTGCTACAGAAGAACTAAGACATTCAAATATAAATAAATAAATAAATAAATAAGGAATAATATACCAAGTGGCTTCTGCACCCATCTCTAGAGCAAGGCTCTCAAAGAAGATATTGTTCTGAGCCAGCTTTGCACCCCCATGCAAACATTAATCTTGCTTAGGCTGACAGAGTTGCAAATAAAGCCACGTTACACATGCATTCAGGAGAGAGGGAGGCAAAAGGAGGGGATCAGTCAGATGACACAGAACAACTACGGTTTTGTTCTCAGCGATGACTGAGTGGAGCAGCATACATGGGGAGATACATGCTTGTTGTGGTGACTGTTATTTATTTATTTCCATCACTAACAAGCTCTAAACAATGGTGTACTCTTCAACTGCAGGCTGGGAAAATGCAAAAAGCCATTGGAAAGAAGTGTTTAGACACTGGCAAAATCTCCAAATATTATTTCCTCTTTAAAAGGTGAAAAAGAAAAATTAAAAAAAAAAAAAAAAAGGACAGATTAATTTATTTCTAGCAGCTGTAGCAATATTCCAAGTTGCCAAAAGAACACGAAGCTCATGCAGAGTCAGTCACTGCCTCTGCATCCTAGAAGTGTGTTCTGGCCATGGCTGTCAAAAATGACTAGGGATTTTAATCGTCTCTGGTTGAAGAATTCCGACACAAAACTCCTTAAAATTTCTTGTTACACATGCTGTACTGAGATGTGGGGGTTTGCTTCATGCTGTGGAGGAGAAAACCAAAAATGCAAGTTTTTTGAACCACCTTCCAAAAGAACTTGGCCTTTCATCCTGAAATTTTCTGAGCAAAGAATTAAACTCAAAACTGTCTCCTCATTCCCATTTCAGTCAGGCTTAATGAGAACTCTGTCTGTTGTGAATGTAGAATCATGGCCAAAGCAAAAGCTGACACACAGCTTAACAGGAAGGAAACCCTTATGGTCTGTAACTCCTGGCAATAATCCTGGGGATATCCATGGGGTAACATTTATATGACACAATAAGAATGCCATAGTGAAGTGCTCTCTCTGCTAAAGAGTTTCCTACCACTCCTACCACTCTGCTTGAACCCTTCCAAAAGTTGGCATGAGAGAAACAGTTGGAAAAAATGGCAGAGACAAGAGCCAGAGCAGGCAAGGGAGATATATCCTACACCATTCCTTCTGGCTAATGCACAGAAGCAGTTGGGTGTTGAGAAAGGAGTCCATCCCATTTTTGCCTACCTGAAGTCAGGACTAGGAGATGATTTTCATCTTTGAGAGGTCAGAGAAGAGGGTGAAGTGGGAAATGAGAAACAACAGATCTGATATGATATTGCTAAGGTATCTATCCTTAATCTTTGGCCAAATTGTTTGGACAGCAAATCTGGCTTCTTGCAAGTAGAGCCTCCAGCCAAATACAACCCAAAGTTAGTTTGTTCTCTTCAAGGACTTGGAAAAACAAAATGAAATCAGAGCAATATAGGATTATGTCACATTTAAAACAACATCTAAAGATTAACAAAACATCTATCTAAAAGTTAGATGGATGAATGCATGTTTTCATATACCTCTGGGAAATTAACCTAATGTCCAAGAGTAAGAGTAAATTGCAAATTTGGGCATTGTCTCTGCTTCAGATGAAAATCAACCTTATTTAATATCTTCCTCTTAACACTCATGATATGATAGGTCAGCATCATCTAGTTAAGGGATTTGTGAGTGTGTGCTTCACCAGTTTTATTTCTTGGGGTCAGCTGAGTGAGCAGATATGCAGCACTGCCACAGTTCCAACTGCCAAACCCATGAAGTATCTCCATCAACCCCTGCTGGATCTGTCATTGATGAGGAGAGCTGCAGGAGCTGTCCTGAACGCAGTCAGGTAAGTGCAGAATCAGCCGGGGATAGGAAGGAAGGGCGGCATCCCAGGCTGTCACCAGTTATCAGAGCAGCAGCTCCAGGCCAGCACCAGCTCTGCAGCTGCCAGGGACCCACAATGTCAGGATGGCCTTGTGCCTTTGAGCGTGTCCCTGCTGACAGCCAACCTTCCCTGCACTCCCTGGGGAGGAGGCGGAAAACTGCAGCCACCATGGAATAGACACGGGATGAGCTCTCAAAGCAGCTGAGCTCTGACCTTCTCTCCTCCAAGGAAGCTATTTTGTTTGTTTTTTGAAGCTGGGGAAGGGGGGGGAGGGAGGAAGAAATTTGGAAAGGCTTTATTGGGAAAAAAAAGTCTTGGAGTTGGGATTTCTGACAGGTTTCCAACAAGATAAAAGCATGACAAATTTTCACCATCTCTAAATGCAGCCCATGGTGAATGTTCCACAGGGAGATGGGGGAGGAAGGAAGATGTCAGAATGAAAGAGAACCCGTTATTTCAATCTGAAAATAATTTTTAAAAGTATATTTATTCCACTGGGTAGAACAACTCCTAACCAAAGCAATGTGCCTGGCCGGTGAGGTACTGTTAAGAAGGATAGAAGATCACTCCAGGAGGCAAAACACAGGCTGAAAAGGTTCAAAAGTGCTTCTATAAGCAACCTACTAGCTGTGATGTATGTATTTACTCTGGGGGAAAAAACTGCATATTTTAATTTGGGCAGATTATTGACTTCTTTCCCCAAAGCAAAGAGACAGCCAGGAGGTATGGGAAAAGAAATTGAATTGTTTAGAAGCTGCCTGCAACCTGGGCATTGAAAAATACTTGCTTTATGGCACTGTCATTTAGTCTTTCTGAGAATTAGTCATTTTTTGTGAGAATTTCACTAAAGCCTGAGTGGAAAAGAACATGAGGAAAATGACAGATATAAGACCAACAGCATATTGACTGCTACAGAAACAATTCTTCACAGACTGTGTCCAGAAAGAGTCCCTTTCACTGCAGAACTGCTTATCTCTTTTTCTGTGGTGTTATGGCCAGGAAGCAGCTTCCTCAGCTTTGTTTATATAGTGCTGAGCACAAGAAGTCAAGAGCTGGGACTGGTAGATGTTACCACAGTTGACACTATGTAGAAGCAAAACCATTTTCTATAACTTAGACTTTCCTAAGTGTTTTCAGAGATAAAGTGCTCCCTTTCCACTTAATGTGACCCCTGGGTTTCCCCAAGAGCTTCTTTGTATGCAGAGTCTTTCTCCAGAAGCCCCAGTGACTTGAGAGAGTTTGCCCTGTTGTTTGTTGCTCACTGATGTGCCCACCTGGGACATCTCAGACTCCTTGGGTGAAGATGCAGACAAAAAGGGACCATGGGCAGAGACTTCTGGAGGAAATGTTGGAGAGTGAGGGTGGAGGTGGTTTGGGGCTCTTCTTGAGGGGAAGTATTTTCTCCATGAGTGGTAGGGCTGTGTGAGAGAGCTGAGAGTAGTCAGCTCCATTGGAATGCAATAAAATATTCCTGTCAACTTGCTCCTAAATCCCTAGATCCCAGAGAAACAGGTAACCCTTATTTTATTTATTGAAAAAAAACCCCATGTTTTATCTTCTCATAAATTGCAATGAGTCTTTGACTTTAATAAAGAAATAACCTATACTTTTTTTATGCACAGACCTTGAGCTCCTCATGAAACACTTCTGCAGCACACAGGAAAGTCCACGGAGCAGTCCAAACTGGTAATGTTCATTTGGATGGAAGCTGTGAGGTTTGCAAATGAGCACGAGCATTACCTCAGGACATGCAGGGAAAAATCCTTCCACACAAGATAGAAGATTTCTCTATTCAGGCTTTGGATCAGCCACAAGCCAACCAGAGTTCTCTACCTGCCCTCTCAGGAAGTTATATTGCATCTGGTCTAAAGCCAATCCATAGCTCCTACTCAAAGCTCAGCCAAAATGAACTTGTGTCTGTCTGCAAAGTACCATGTAGCTATACCCATGATAACAGGCTTTGGAATATAAAACCCGAGCACTGATCTGCAATGCTTTGAAGAAATGGCTTTGAATGCCAGGACCACTCTTGCTTAACAGATTTCAGCCTAATCTGATTTATTTATTGTTTAACCTGCCATGTGCCTGCAAACCAGCTGGAAGCACAGCCGGCTAATTACTGGGCTGTGCCAGCATAGGCTGCCTTTGATTGCTTGAGACAAGATGCCTGTAAGATGGACAAGATTTAAGGCACACAGTTATTGTCTATGACCCTCTTTTAGATCCTAATGAGCTCTGAGAGGCTGAAATGTTGTGTTGGAGAGGCAGCAGGAATCTGGCTGCATCAGGGCAAGAGCTGCATCTGGAAGTTATTTTATCTTAAACTTTCCTGGTCTTTTTCCCCATTCTCTCTTTCGTACATCTGTGAGGTGGAATGTGTTTAAAGCACAACCCTGATAATCCCTCTAGACCTTCTTCTCCCCTATTTGCATCTTTCTGGGGGCATCTGTGCTAACATGTTTCCCACTTTTGCTCTAGACAAATGAGATATCACTGCTTTTCTCAAGACTGTGCAAAATAGTGGAGATTTTATCTTACCCTGCACATGTCCACATGCTGAAATTCCCTTTTGTAAAAAAGACTTAACTCCAGGAAGCAAGCTGATCCTGAGCAGGAACAAAGTGTATTGAGGATTACCCTAGCCCCCGTCTTTCATGCTTAATTTAGAAATGGAACTGCAAAGTGAAATCATTCTCAATTCTGCCCCATCCATTGACTGGTCCTTCCAGTTACTGCCTATATTCCCTTTCTGAACTGAAGAAGCAAGGACATCACAAGACATAATAAAATCAGCAATTTAGTAAGCTAGAGGGGAAACTTTCTTATCAGCCAGTGTTTGAACTTTAACCCTTAGCAGGTGGGAGGTTAAATATAATTAAATATATACTGCTTCGTTAAATATACCTCGCTTTAAGATCTCTTGCTGGCCCCAAGTGTTTAAGCTTCACTGGTTCATGTTACATCAAGACTACTGAGGAGATGAAGGTCTGGGCCAGAAAATGAGAAAGTACTAGGTAAGGGACCACATTAAAATAACAAATCAGAACAGAACCAGAAAAGATAAATATGATCTAAATAACTTAAAGTCCTTTTATTGGCCTGGAAAGGGTGGAGGAAGCAGGAGGATGGGAAGGGCAGGAAGTGATCTCTTTACTCCACAAGGGTTCTGGGAATCTGGCTGCCTTTGGGAGACTGGGAGAAATGGGAAAATAAAATAAAAACATGTTCAAAATGCCAAAAATGATAGGAAATGGTTATCAGCTTGAAAAGTTCCTCTAAGGGTTATTAATAGCTAGCAGCAAGGAAATAATGACTCACTGGGAAGATAAGTATATCCCAGCCCCTAAAATGTGAACTGGTTCAAAGTTGCTTAACCCTGACTATTCTATCATAGCACATACAGGGAAGGTCTATCACCACATGTACGTAACCCATCTCTATCTTCCAAAGCACTTAAATGTGTGCATAAACCATGATACTTTTTATGAGCTATAAACACATAAAAGTGTGCTAAATCTGGACAAAATTCAATGTTGGATTTTTACTGTGTTGCAAAAAGAATTGGGATATTTGCTTTATTCAGACATTTAGAGTATTTTGCATTTAAGTGTCGAACCGGTCATGGTTCTGTCTTAGACCATGAAAAAAGGAATTATTCTATGATTTCACTCACCACCTGAATTATAGGTGTTCTTATTTTCTGGCATGTGTAGGGAAGCTGAGGCACAAAGACATTATGGTGAATTTTTTTCAAACTCTGGTTGCAGAGATGTCCACATAGTTCCACAGCAGTCCATTTCCAGCATCCACAAGGGCATATTTTCTCAGGAGGATACAGGTGGGTTTAACTATCATGTGTAGTCACATGAGTAGCAGATTTGTAACTTAAATTCTTAAAAAAACACCCTAGAAGTCTGGGCACTGGGAAAAAGCTGAACTAGAGGAGTGGTCAGATGGAGAGCTCTTTTGCAATTGAGTGTGAGAACAGCCTGTGAGACCCACAGCCCTGCTGGCCACTACAGCGTGTTAGCATGGCAATGAAAAATCCTTGTGCTGATAGTTAAACAAGGGAGAGGTTGGGAGTAGGTCAACAGTGAAACTGCAATTTAAAGACCAAGTAAGCAAGCAAACAGGGAGCAAACTGGTGGAGTGGGACAAGATTACCTGAATTTTGGCCAAATGCATAAGCCTTAAAATTATCCTTTGGGTTGGAGCAGTTATTTCCTTTCATATCCAGCAGCTTTTCTGCATCATGTCTAGATTCAAGAGAGTTTGTAGGATGCCTGTCCAGAAACCCTGGCTATAAAAATGTCTGGCTGCGTATTAAGCTACCTAAGGTATTCTCTTGACATAGCAATTACTGTATTTATATAATCATGTAATCACTGAACAGGCCAGAGGGAAGAGTGGCTTCAGTGATACCACACCCCATTCCCTTGTATCACTTCCTCTGATAAGTGTCTTCCTATCTGGTGTGTGAAACCTCCAACAAAAGGGGTGCCCCAAACCCCCGGGTAGTCTCCCTGTGAGGTTTGATATCCTGCCCCTTTTAAGTTTCCCAATGTCTAGCTCTGTGAGAAGGAGAGCTCCTGACTTCTCCTGTCACCAGTGTATATAGAGAACATGTTGCTGCCTTGCTGTGATGCCACCTTCTCTGTGTCTGAAGCTGGTCCTCCTCCTTCCCCTCTGTTGCAAAGCACTACGAGCAAAAGAACACAGGGAATTTTTTCAGTGTCACATACAATGGCAAGACATCCTGATCAGGCTGCTAGGAAAGAGAAGAAAGGGAAGCTAATAAATCTTTTCCATCTCTATGGTTTGCTATTTTTGCACTGGAATAGAACATAATATTCTAAGTCCTTCGGCACAACAATATGTCAGGCAACTGGTAACAATACATTGGACTTTTGGGTAGGCAGTGCTCTTTTGTGGCATCTGTGTGAAGGATGATTTTCATCAAACAGCTTTATGGCTTCAATGAAATATTTGTAAAGTGGCTTCTGCAAGTGTGACTGATTGTCTGGTTCTAGTCCATATTCTGTTTTCATTGGTTTATGTAAATCGCTGAGTATTATGTATACTCTGCATTTGATCATTTCAAACCCGTAATTGAAGAATTTGTGTACTGGAGTAAATTTATGGTTTCTGTGAAATCCTTGTTTACTATAAATAAGAGCTTGTTTACCCATATGTCAATTAATAAGAACATAAAAGGTGTTAGGAATAAACAAGTTGTTTTCTTTATTTCTGTTATGAATATACAAATTTATTTATTACATGCACTCTGATTAAGCAAAGGGAAAAGTTTGATTCATTTTTTCAAGTGCCATGTATTTCATGAAATGTATTACACAGACATTTAGAATATAACAGACAATATGGAACATATTACGGCCTATAGCAGCTGTCATGATATTTAAAATATATTACATGGAATGACATAAAATATTTTCAACATATTCTTATAATTTTAATGTATATCGTGTGGTGTCCCGTATTTTAAGCAGCAGAACAATAGGCCAATTCTATTTTTTTCTTCTTCTTTTAAAAATTGCATTTTATATATTGTCAGATATATTTTTACCATGTGTGCAATAAATTATATGAAACACGTAACACACATATGGAAAAGGTATGACTTTTTTAAGTGGGGAAGGTTGTGGATTGCTCAGCAAGGAACTTAAATCCTTTGTGCATTGTTTAAGCAATGGTCAGTATCTCTGGTCTGGTCTGCAGGCAGAGAGGTTTGTGAAACTAATATTTGTGACTTCCAGCAACTGAGATACTGTCTGCTGAAGTTAAGGTGGTAGCATAGAGTGAGTCACAAAAATCTGTGTCACTCAATGACGTTTCACCCGAAGCAGCCAGTCTGAGCTCGGGGAAAACAAACCCAGTGGCAAGGTTATCTCCACCACAAACACAGCCCAGTTTCTGGGATGGTGTGTGAAGAATCCTTGCCTTTTCTCTGGAGATGGTGGGACATAGAGTAATTTAGAGAATTAGCATTAGAAGAGGCAATGTCTATTCAGAGACAGTTATCAGAGAAACTGATAGCTGGTCATATTAGTGCGTTGGGAGCTGTAGTGTGAAGAAATCTTAGAAATCTTACAAAAACAGATTCAAGTGAATCACAAACACAGTTCTTCTGTCCTAATGGATTTTAGATGCCTATTGGTCACATTTTCAAGAAATATGTTAAAAGCTGGACTAGCCTGAAGTTGGTTTGGTCAAATTAGCTGTTCTAGTCTGCATTTTGTCCTGTGCAATTCTGTGCTGCTCTTGAATGAGCCCCTTCTCCTCCATGCGGATTTTGGTGGACATTCCCCTCTCTCTGCTCTGTAGCTGCTCAGATTTGAACAGTCTCCAAACACGAACAAGATGAGATCCAGGTCTTAAATTCTAGCTTAGATGATACTTCCAGTTATGACTCTGGGAGGGGAGCTAAGTCCAGCTGGACCATTTTACCAACTGGACTATTGCATCTTTCCTAAATGCAGCAGATGGTGGGTTGTAAGATTCCTCTCTCACCACTAGAACTGCAGAGGGCTCAAAAAATGCACGATTGAAAGAGGTTTTAGAAAAAGGAAATAATCCAGTGCAGAGTTCCAGTAGTGAATCTGGATTTTATAAATATATATCAGTGCTCTGAAAGAGTTACCCAAGTTTTAGATAACTTCTTAATTCATCCACTAGGACTACATTTTTTATTTCTAATAAGCCTAGAAGAGCTAAGATTTTACTGCTTGAAGTAAGCAGAAACTAGAACCAGGGGGGATTGTCTTTTAGGCTTTGTATTTAGACAAATGACATTCCTCATTCTTGTTATATGAGCTACAGTGAGTGTTTAAACTTCTTCACCTGACATGAGTGAATGGCCATCTTTAGTTCTTACAGATATGGTCTTTTATAATACAATGCTTGCCTTCTGGTGCACCATGCTTCCATGTAGAGAGCAGATCAATATAGAGCTTTTTCTTTTCCTTTTTTTTCTTTATTTTTCATTATTGACTGCATGCCATCCAAACCTTCTCTTACTTGTTCCATGGTCTTTCCCTGAACAGATGCATTTGAGTGGTCATTTTCCAGGAATGTCTTTCTTAGTCTGTTCTCCCTATGAGCACAGCAAATGTGCAGTTCAACTATGGATGGGGAGAGTGTGGAAGTGAAACATACCACTGATTTATGGGGATGGCATGTGAAAAGCACAGTCATTCTAGATGGTGAGAGACCCGAGCTCAGGGAATAAGGACTTTGGAGATTTTGGATAATAAAACCTAAGAAAACTTGACAGACCACTGATAAACTCCAGGGGTCTTGATAAAATAGTGTGGCAAATTTGAGTGGATATTCACAGTTATAAAAAATGACAGGAGTGTTGGCTGACACAACAGTTATCTCTAGTTCTACACACCAAAAGCCTGATGGGTAGCACAGAAAATAAGGCCTTTCAAAAGACCAATTGCCATTTTGTCTTTGACACTAAAGTTGTCAGAGACAGAGTGCTACTTATCAGCACCTTCCCATCATTAGTTATTGCCAGTAGTGCCTTTAATCCTTTTAAGGGAGACTCTTGGAATAGCTTAGTCTAAGTCATGTGACTTAGAAGAGAAGACACACTACAAATCAATGCTGTGAATCAAAGCATTTATCCCATCAAGTCTTGCAAGGTAAGTAAGATATTTTGGCCAACGCACATACACAAATATATGCATTCATAAGCATACATACACATATACACACTCATACAGGTACACACTTATGTAGACTTATATAGGTAGCAAGCTTGAGACAAGACATCCATTTGCAACTGCAACATTGATGATGGAAACCTGGCAAAGCTGCAAGCAGATTTCCACAGTGGGAATTGTTGAACAACCTTCCTGATGTCCACAGATCTCTTCAGGACCAGTCAGACAGACAGTCAGACACTTGTCATGGCTTGCTCCTCACTGAATCACCTTGACCACATTTCCCCCATGCTGAATTCACACCCAAAATAACCTTTGCTTCCTCATGCCTGTGTGGTTTCCAGGCCGGTGCTGCTGGGGAGAGCCAAGGTGTGTGTCAGAGATGTGGTATTAATTCTCCCCCCTAAGAGATGTGCAAGGAGACAGATTCTGCCAAAGGAAGCAGGTCTGTGAATGCCTCTGTGTGGAGGGGCACATCAAACAGTAAGGTGACAAGAACTCAGAGAAATAGGGGTGACTGTGCCCCTTAGGAAGACCTCATAGGTTAAGCAACTCTGAAACAGATTCTATCAGGCAGATTAAAGTGTTGTAGAAGCAGGAGAGGAGACAATGGTTCCAGCTTGTCTCAATTTCCTTACAGGATTAAGAAAAAGGAGGGGAAATAAAGAAAAAGAAATTTATATACGTACGAGCTAGAAANATCTTCTCATCATATGAATTTTCCATTCTGAATTGTAACACACCTATGGCCAAGAGAGCACAGGAAGCATAGAGAAAAGGATTTCCTCCTGAAAAGTGCATTAAAGGAGAACAGCTTGGTGAAGGGCTGACTGTGTGGCCTTTGGTTCTCTATCTGGCTGCACAANCCATGTCTTTAGAAGTATCAGCCTTTCATTTGCATGATATCATCCCCTTCCTGTCCCTGAGTCGTATTTTTGGGTGGACTTTTGGAAGCAGAAAAGCCTGTATATCTTCTCATCATATGAATTTTCCAT
>VZTT01053285.1:51456-71350 GCA_013400855.1 Buphagus erythrorhynchus
GTGATACTGTAGTACTAGCACGCTCTGTTATTGTGGAGTGTCAGAGGCCAGAGCTAGGATGGTTTCTCTTCCCATGCTTCAGTTTTGTGTGACACAATTAGGTGTTACTTGGTTTGTGAATAGCTTAAGGAACCACTTACAGCCAAGACACCACACGTGGCAATATAGCCCCAAGGGAGGATTGCAATAGCAATTAGCAACTCTCTTTGATTAAATTATCTGAGCTCTGTCTATCCACCCTTCCTTCATGATGCCTACTTGTGACCTAAGCTGTCCAAACAAGCAGGGTAAGAGAAGGGTTGGACAACCCTTCTCCCACCTCCCCAGAAAAAGCAAACCCAGAGCAAAACAGACCGACCCCAAACAAAGACTTCTTCCCTATGTGCATCTCCCCTGGGGAATAAGATAAGGCACAAACAACACTAGGCAGATGGCAGCTGTGTTGTTTTCTGCCCTACTGGCAGGGGCTCAAAAACAATGGCACTGAAAATGCGTAAGATCCAAGGCACAACAAAATCAAATGATTTCTCATAATTTCCTTCCCAACAGTTCAAAGCTTCATTTCAGCAAATGAGTATGTCATCATGATGGCCACAGCCATAAAAATTCAAAGTATCTCTTTCTGAAACAAGCTCTCCCAGAAAGACTTGCCTATAGCTATCTATGAGCATGAGTATTGTGTGCACAATTATCTTTACTCTTAGGGCAAGTGGGGCTAGTATGGGACACCTGAGAGCTACAGGGGAAAGTGAACTTTATCCAGAACTCCCTTCATATGATCTTCAACCCTTCCTTGTACTTGTTGTCATGCAGTTGCACTTCCCAAATTCATGCCAGCAGTTCCTTTAATCACACCCACACATGTTTGTGTTTGTTTATTAAGTGCTGACTGCATGGCCTGGGGCAGGCAAAGCAATTGAGACTTGCCACATTTCAGACTCACACCTGCATCTGGGGTGTAAGTGTGATCTTCCAAGTGTGGTGTACCTTAGGTACTGAATGTTCAACAAGCAGTGATAGAGGGGAAGGGGCTGGGTCTAGGCCATCTCATATAGGTATTTATCTGAAACTCCATGCTTATCTGTGTCCACTGACTTTGTCTGGCAGTTTTGGGGTCCCTTGACACTCCTCTGTTCAATGGATACACCATTTGCAGCCACCTGAGCTTGCCACAATCCCTGTGGTGTAGAGGCTGGATGGAGTCCAAAGTGTTCTGCCTGAGGTTGCGAGGAAGATCACCAAAGAAAGCTGTGATTTGAAGCATTATCTCCCAAATCCTAATTAATTTCCCTACTGGCAGGGACCTTTCTCTCTCCTCTTGTGGTTTAATTTGCACACCTGAAATAATGAATGGAAATAGAGCAGGAGTGAGAGAAGTGTTGGCCTGGTGCAGCCCTGGGAGGGAAGCTCGAGTGTGGAGCCTGGCTTGCTGGCTCTGGTGAGGGGACCTTTTCCAAATTCAACTCCACCTAGGAGCCCAGATTACAAATCTTCTCAGGCCTCAAGGGTCTGAGATCTGCTCAAGGGATCATGGCTCCTTGCCCCTCTTTTTGCCAAGCAGAAAGGATTCCATTCAGTGGTCTGTAGATGAGCAGCCCACGTTGCAGCTGCACACACACGCTGGATACATGAGCATACAAGAAACATGCATCTTTTGGGGACTCTGTAAAGTCTGGGACAGGGGGATGACAGAGGACTTCAGGAATGGCCCTCTAACTTACAAGTGTTCAATAACACAGGCAATTATGGAAAATTCGTGATGACCAAGGGACTAACAGTTTTCTTGCAGGATAGAGTCTGNAAAACAGCATATTCTCATGGTCTACCATTTTGGAGACCTGGACAAAACCCACGTATTTTAGCAAAAGTATAGTAGACAAGGAGAAAAGTACAGTCCAGCAAGAGTTTTTACAGTCCCATCTGTTGGTTTTCCTCCTCAATTTTTTAAAAAGATATTTGGATTAATATTTATAAAAAGGATTGCTGATCAGGGATGTTTCAGACCTGAACTGTATCCTGTAAAATGTTTTGACCCAGTGATCTCAGAGGGGAAGAGAAAAAGTGGCTGAAACCACCAGCAATCTCCAGCTGCATCTATGGCTTTGGACAAGTTTGATCTGAACCCAAATGCTGACAGATCAGGGCCTGTGCTGTGCAATTTTTCATTTGATATTCTCCAGCTTTGATTTCTGGGGAGGGGAAAGGAAAGGGTGGGTAGGGGATCAAAGGCAGCAGCTACATCCACACCCTCATGTTAAATCCAAACCCGCTTGCTTTAGGATGTTAAAGAAGACATAGAGGAAAAATAGAAANGAGAGAGGGAGGGAGGCAGGGGGGAGAAAAAGAGGGAGAAAGGGTGGGTAGGGGATCAAAGGCAGCAGCTACATCCACACCCTCATGTTAAATCCAAACCCGCTTGCTTTAGGATGTTAAAGAAGACATAGAGGAAAAATAGAAAAAATATAGGAGGAAAAGTAGAAGAAAAAAATTTGTAGAGAGAGGGAGGGAAAAGGGGGGATTTGAAGCTCATATTCCATTGGAAGTTCAGCGGTGCAAATGTAAACCTTACAGAAAAACATAATTTTTTATATATTTTTTTTTTTCAGTTTTGGCATATACGCCTCCTGTTGCGCTGCTGTCCAGAATGAAACAGGAAGATTGGTTTTGCCCAGTACCTCTTGCTCTACTCTGGCAGAGTCATAGTAGATCATTTGTCAGCATGGTGCTTTCTCAGTTGGCAAAGAGCAGACACAAAACAGAGGAGCATCACAAGATGTGACTGGAAGAAGTGAAGTTGCATGAACATTTTCTTCAGGGAGACGAAGCCAAGGAGTGGGTTGAGTTCTGGTGCTCTCCTCTGATACATGTCTAGATATCCATCCTCTGGCTGATAGATAGCCTGTGACTGTAGAAGTGTAGTCTGGGCTTACCCAGCCCACAAATCCCATCTGCCTCTGGGGCACATGATCTCAAGCCTCTTCTAAAGTGGATTCTGGGGTGGGCATGTTTGTCCAACAGTGGTTGCCAAAAGAGCAGCTGGGAAATGCGGAGGCAGCTGGGGCGGGCATGGTGAATGTCCTTAAAGATTGATGTAGTAGAAGAGTGTAGCTCCAGACAGGAATCCAGACTGGAGGGATTTCAGGCCATTTGGTTGGCGTCAGGGTGGTTGTCTGACCTGGAGGGCATAGCTGGGAGATCTGCCATGAGAATAGGCTTAAATAAGCCAGTACCCAAAAGTATGGGACTGGCTGAAGGAGGAGGGCTGGAGAACAGCCTGTGAACCCTGAGAAGCTGTATCTAGATCAGCAAGAAATATCTGCTGCATCAGAGTAGCTTTGTCAAACAAAATTAACTTCCTTTGCAGCAGCCACTCATAAGGGCATAAGGAATTTTTCATGAGGACAGAAAGCATTCATGGGATGAGTGACAGTTCAGAATAATGGTATTTATTTATATTTTTATATGTGCATATTAGGGATCACAGACCTCTCTGCTATAATGTAGGTGAGTATGTGGCTGTTGTAAAGGGCTTTGAGACACTTCTTGCCACTAAACTTGAATTTGTCTTACCCAGACATTACTGCAACAGCTGTTACTGGGGACCATCCTGCCTTTAATGGAAGGGAGCCAGGAGATGGTCTGGCCAGGAGGGAGTCAGCTGGGGGTCTCCATCACTGTGTCAGGAGGAGTAGAAAATGAAGCAGGTGATGTGCCATGCTCCAAAGCTCTGAAAGAGCAACCGAAGCACTTTGGAAAGGAGCTCTAAGGGGGCTGAAGTTAACCTGGTAGTGATGAACTATCATGATGAAATTTTGGGGACATTCTTTAAGGGTCTAATTTCATGGGCTGCACTATTGCCTCTTTTCTGTGTAGCTGGAAGTGCTGTCCACCAATGAACTACCAACAAAATAAGCACCTGCCTTGAGAAACCAAAATATTCTTCTTGAGGGAAGCCTTTTCAGCAAAAGCTGACCAACCCAGATTCCTTTTTTTGAAAAGGCAACTTCTGCTGAGACAGAAAGAACACCAGTTCCCTGAAAACTTAAACTCCTTGAGACACAAATGTTAAGAGAGACTGGTGCTGGATGGTTTTCCTGCAAAGAGAGGGGATGTTCTTAAGATGTGATTCAAACTCTGCCCAAAAGTTTCTTTCCAATTGCTGTACTTTCTGATATCCCTTAATCAGCCACCTTACTTCACTGGATTGTCCTCTGGAGGATCATGTTCACAGTGCCCCCAGCAGGAGCCCTCCCTTTTGCAGCTGAAGACACAAAAGCAAAGCTGGTCCAGACTCCTTCCCTGGTGTGCTATCAATAGTTACACTTCATATGAACTTAGCCTAGTAAGCCACTTTCCTTTAACAGTCATTGTCCAATGTTAGATTGGTTATAGAGTAATTTCTGGCAGAACCTTCCTTAAGAAGTTCTCCCAGTAGGAAGGTGGAACTATTGGTGTTTTTTTATCTGTCTTAATATTTGATGTTGTCAATGCTGGTATGGGGCCTGGAGGGTGCTATTTGTCCTCATAGCTAGAACAGCAACCTAGTGAAACACACACACACACTCACACACAGAGCCACTTACAAATGTACTTCTGCTCCAGCCTGGAGGAATTTACCAGGAGTTCATTCTGAATGGCACTGTTCATTCTTTGATCTCACTGATAAGTGCCAGCAAAAGGAGGCCCCACTAGGAAAGCTACTGCAAAAGAATTATCTGATTGCATTTATTAATAAGCTAGGCTGGATTTGAGTGATTCATCTAGGAGGGAATGCATCCCACTGCATAATCCACAGACCAAGACATGCAACCCTTGCTTTCATGAGGTGAACTATTCCAAAACATGTAGGAGAAACAGCATGGAGAAGGGAGGATGGAGTTTGGAAACAGTATACTAGCTGATGTGTAGCATTCAAGCATAACTGATAAGAGAGTAACAGCTGCTAGAGTACCAGCAAGCACAGCAAAGGATAACCTATCTCATAGGGAGCCATGAGACATTGCTCAGAGGAAAGCCTGGAACCAAGACATGACTGCCTGGCATTAAGGTACTGGCACAGAGCCATTGGGTGTTACGACCATGTGGGTTTAAAAGAACTTGCCCAGCTGGCTTCTGCCCTATAACCAGTACAGTCATAAACAACATGTGCTATTTCCTCATCATCTATCACAGAGGCTTCCCTTGGCCAGAGAGAGCACAAGACTGTTTATTCTTGGCTCATCTTTTCTTGCTGGACAGGAGCTCCCTAGTTCACATTCAGATTTAGTAGAATTGTTCTTGTCACTCCCAGATTACTAGTTTAACTGCTCCATTAGGGAACATCCAGGAACAGATGGGAAGAGGTTCCAAAACTTGAGACTGAAAATTATGAGTGTAATTCTCTCTTTTTTTTTTTTTTGGTCTCAGTAAAAGTTTGAACCATAATTGATGCAATGTAGGCTTTGCAAGGTCATTGGCACCGAAGTCCAATTCCCAAACCAAAGGTTCCTTTGGTAATGTGAAGCATTGTGCATTGCCTCTTCCATTTGTTTTGCTGTTTGCACCTCTAATGAAAAGCAGTAAGTTAAAGAAAAACACTCAAGAAAAATGAAGCATGTTCAGTCAGGGAAAGCACATGGCACAGCTGCTCCTTCAGTTGTCAACATTACGACTATGTGAGACTTCCAAAGCCAAAATCTCACATCGACCTTGATAATTACATCAACAGCAGGGAAGCACCTCCAGCAATAAAGGAGATCACGTTCTTGATTGCTGGAATTCTAATCATTTGTTTTTAATTTTGTAGGTATTTAAGTAGATAAAAAGAAACAAAGATTCTCTGCTGGATCTTTGCCTTGGAACAACTATTTGTCTTGCTCTGTTTACCTGAGGCTAAAAAGTTCCTTTCTTCACCTCTGTCTAGGTGGTATCTCTAAAGACAGAGTTCCTTGAACCAGTACAAATGAGCAAAAGGACTTCATTCAAAATCTCATGCAAGCAAGGAGCATCTATGTGTGGATTTCCAGATGCTGTCTGTTAGATCATAAACAAGTGCTGCTTTACAGTTCCAATAGTGTAGTGCTGCTCATCTTTGCCTGCAAAAGCAGGGACCCAGAAAATCCTCAAAGGTTTTGCCTCTCCAGAAAGCGAAGTGTTAAATAGACACACATGTCCCCAAAGCATCTTTATAATGTGACTGAAAAAATACATTCTACTGTACCAGACTTTTATTTATTCTTTGAGTAGTCACAGCCACATTTGTTCAAAAACATTTCTTTAATGGTCAGAGCAAGAAATGGAACCTGATGTGGAATGACCATTTCAAACCTAATTTCAAGTACAAATTA
This sequence comes from Buphagus erythrorhynchus, assembly GCA_013400855.1. Lineage (NCBI taxonomy): Eukaryota > Metazoa > Chordata > Aves > Passeriformes > Sturnidae > Buphagus > Buphagus erythrorhynchus. The sequence continues at coordinate 57,783 of VZTT01053285.1, forward strand.
CAAAGCTACAGCCACACTAAATTCAGGCTAGTTATATGATTAAAGAACATTTACAGTTGTATAGGTTAGAAGTAGAAGAAGTGTTAGACATTTAAAATTAGGATAAATTTTATATGATTTCATTGACAGATTTGAACCTGACAAAATGGTCTATCTACATATTTTCCACTAGTGGCTACCTTCCAGAATAGATAATGGATAGGAAACATCAAGCCAGAAGTTGATGCTACAGTAAGCTGTAAGCAAAAGGGAGTTCTAATTGAAAGCATTTCCATACTGTGGGCACTGCTGAGTGGCTGCCATGTTAATTATATGACCCCTTCTTCTAAAGCAATCTTCCACTTGGATACCAAGTTTAACTCCTGCCAAGAGGTCTCTGAAATGTCATCAACAATTGTGTTTTCTGACAAAAATATAAAGTTAACTAATTGTAAGCACCCTTTGCTGATGAACTTTAAAAAAACCCCACTGGCTTCTCTTCCTGGAGAGACAGAAAATAACGTGGGTCATGTGCATTATTATTTTTGCACTGACATAACTTTGGCACAGGTCTTGGGTTCTTGCCAAAGTGCCACCTGGAACCGACAGCATACATTGAGCACAGCACAGAGCAACAGTCATATAAAATTAAATCACAATCCAGCCCAGTGCCTTACCTCTGGGAAAGGGACATAGGGCATATCTGGGGGAGAAGTATAGAAAGCAAGGCAGATATAACAGGATCCTCCTCTTAACAGTCCTGCCATGGCACCTGTGTGATTTAAACTCATCCAGTACTAAAGATTGCACCCCTATGTGCCTTGCTTTGCATTTATCAAAACTGTATTTTTGAAATTGAAATCCCTGATCACTAGGTTTCATTAGTAACATAGCAGAGAAGCAGTTTATCTGGTAACAGAGAGCCACTTTAACCACAGCCAGGTTTGTTGTCACCCAAACAGATTAGTGGTTAATAATAGATTGATATAGCAATCTATAACTTCATTTTACAGGTATGACTAAGGTAATTTTTCACCTCTGCTTTCATTTGAATCCGGCATTTATTTGCCAGGCATGTGGCAGCATAATGTAGATGTTTTATGATTGAACCAAAGCCAATTTCACATCCAGATGGTAGCAGCAGTGCTCTGGCAATGTGGGCAATCTCCTCAAAAAAAGCAATGGATTGAAATTGCCAGGAGAATCTGTCTTCCATTTTTTTCCCAGCAGCAATGGACATCTCCTGATTTATAAAGTTGAGCAGGTCTTTGCAATTGTCAATGCATCTTTAACCTCTTCCTTTTTTTATGTCTTTTTTAAACATGCATCCACATTCATGAAAGCACCAGTTCTAAACTAGATCACTGACTGTGTGTCTGCAAAGCATTCCTCTAAAGGAGTAGGTATTAAAACAAGTACGAACTGTTCTGGTTACCCTTTGTAAAATTGCTTCCTCATACAGACATACTTTCTGCAGACATTGAAATTCTTCATAAGGCACTGCCCCATTTGGTGTTGGTTTGCACAAGCACTTGATTTTAAAATATGAGGAAAGGATGTTTTACAGGATAATGTTACAGCTGTCATGAAAAGAGCTAGCCTAGTGTATTTTTGGAGAAGGGATAAAAGAAAGAAGGGGCAGTTGCATTACTTTTCTGTGATAGCAATGCCCCTGCCATTATGTTTCTTATCAACTTTTAGCCTTTCCCCACAAACTGTTAAACTGCTTATAGCTACAAGAATGCTTTTTCCCCACTAATCTTGCCTCATTTTCAGTAATTTTCCTATAATCATTCAGGGCTAGAGAGGGCTAATATGACACTGGGCCATCCTGGCTAGCTCAGCCTTCAAAAGCTATCATTTTATTCCTATCTCTGCCACCAGGCTGGTGATATTGTGCCTAGCTGTTTCCTCCTCTGGAAAATAAATGAAATTATTTTGGAATCTCCTTTTCAATTCTGTTGTAAGATCTGCTGACACCACACACTCTATAAGAGCTGGACAATATGATTATTGTTATTCTTAACAATGTTTGAGAGCTGATTAGCAATCCCTCTACCTTTCCCTTTTCCTTTTCATGAAGGAGGCAGAAATCAGCAGCTGATGGGATCTGCAGGATTTATTTTTTATTGTTGACCTTTTTCAAAACATCAGGAATTTTTTGTTTCCCTTTCTGAAATACATGTGAGGACAAATCAAAATCTCCTGCACTATTTTTGAATGGGTTTCTACATTTATTTTTATTTTATTCCTTTTACTGTCTTTCTACCACCTCCTTAACAAAGACAGAAATGAATGGAATCCCATTTTGGAAAGGCATGAGAAACAGATGCAAACATGTGTGCATTAGGCAAGGCATTCTCTGAAACCTCTTCTATTGGAAGAGCAGATTTAGGAAGATATTTGATGCTGGTAGCCTGTTGAATTGCTACCAAAGGCACCGCAGGATCACTGTCCATCCAGCTATATGAATAAGCAAATAAGTATCACACAAGTAAATATATACATATAAAAGTGTATGCATATGCATTCCTTAGAGCAGAATTGCAAAGCCGGAATTAGAATAAGCAGTTTCTGTATGCCCCCTTTTCAGCTGTATTTCCTGATTTAATAAGCTTGATACTATTTACAAAGTTTTTTTAAGAACAGTTCTCTGGTTCTCAACACCTCCTTTCCCTGCATTTTAATAGGATCTCAGTCCAGACTTAGATAAGGCTAATGTAGGACTTCAGTTAAGCCTGTAGAACTCATGAGACTGGTGAGATTCCTGGAGGGTTTTCCTGTTCTCTGGTTTCCAAGTGTCAGCAACAAATTCACGGCAGTGCTGCCTACTCCTGGAGTTGTTCTAGCATATGAAAGCAGCTCACTTTGTATCCTCTTCCCTCACAAGCTCAGGTCTATCCTCTGGGGAGACATATATGTGAGACTCATCTATGTCTTCTTCATCTCTTCCACCACGGCCCCAACAGCACACGGAGATGTTCTTCACAAGGTGGTCAGAGAGCTGTTGTCTCTATGGTTTTCCCCAGCTCTGTGATGCCTTGTCAGTATCAAAGTGAGGGCATCATCCCCTTTCTGCTTTGGAGTGAGGAGAAAAGCCTTGAACAGCTCTCATCACCCACTGCTCAGTTTCTACAATGCCTGCACAAGCTGTGAGGAGCTGAGTCAGTCCTTTACTCTGCCTCAATTTCCTCACCTCAAGACCTTGTACCTCTTCCCAGACCTATTGTAACAAAATTATGTAATTGTGATAATTTTCTGTGATGTAACTGTCTCTATTACAAAAGTTATAATTTTCAGCTGAGGTCTATTTTCTAAGCTCCAAAGAGCAGGTGTGGTGTGGTGTAAGTTTTCTTACCTTGCTTAAATGGTTATGGAACATACCATAAAAAAGTGTGATTCTGGTACAGAAGGACAGCACAGATTTTGCATTTTAATCTGATCTTCAGCCATATGTGGGAAACATGTTATATGTGCCAACAGACAATAGCATAAGGTTTAGTCCCTTCCCTGGTGCCTTTTCCTGCCTGAATTTAACTTTAAATTATACTGGCTAGCAATAGCCACCAGGAGACGCTAAAGTAATCTGAGATCCTGGGGCACATGGAAGCCCTGACCACACCCTCCGTGTCCTAATCCTGCCCTTCCTGCAGCTGCAGGCAGGCAGGGAGGTCGCCAAGTGGCGACCCTGTACCAGGAGAGATGCTGAGCTCTGCCTGCCCCCAGGGATGCTGGCCGGATTTTTTTGGTCCAGTGCAATGCAACCCCGGTCCCTGCCAGCCCCAGCACAGGGCAGGGGCGCAGTGACACTGATGTTAGTGACACTGATGCTAATGACAATGATGTCAGTGTCACCCCTTCGCCTGCGTGGGCTTTGTGGCCAGAGGGCTGTGACAAGGAGGAGAATGTGTGTCTGGCACGCTGGGAGAGGGAGGGAGCTCCAGGCACAGGCGTGATGACAGTAGATGGTGAAATCATTAGCCCAGGACTGCAGTGAGAGATGGGGCCTGAGCCACAAGAGCAGCATCTGTATCCAAAGCTCAGGGGTGGTGGGGTTGGGCTTGGGCCCATCTCATATTAAAACTTCAGTGCAGAATTCAGCAAAAGACACACTGGCCCAAAGGAGAAAAAACAGCTTATTCACACACACGGATTAGCTGTAAAGGGCGATGCAGAGAAATACCTGCCAAGTACACTGTTTAAATATTAATGATCTCCTCCTCTAATTTTTAAAAATTTTCTCATTTTCTTTTTTTTTTTCTCAGTGGGAAAGCCCCTCCCCGCTTTTATATCAGATCTATCTTTTATATCAGATTTGTTTCCTTCTCAATGAGATATTCCATCCCTCCCCCAACACACTGAGCAGCACATCTGTGCCATGCAATAATCACAGTGACCCAGTACTCCCATCCTTCCTTGGAGAGTAAATGTCCAGCCTGTCTTGGGAAAGGATAAACTGTCTGGCAAGGCAAAGGAAGCTGCAGGCTAATTCAGAGCTAGGGTACCCAAATTCAGCCCCCACTGGGGACAAAAAGAAAAAAGAAAAGTAAAAATAAAGGTCAACTTTAGATTTCAATCAAGATTAGAATTTCCCAGGTTCATGCTTGTTTTAATAAGGGGGCTGAATCAGACTGCTAAGCTGAAACTTCCTGGCCCACTGGGGATATTACAGCTTTGGAGTAAAATTTTGCTAAAGACCCTAAAGGTTTGAATTCCTTTCCAGCTATAGCTCAATTTTTCTGTCTGAACAAACAGCAAAGGTTGTGGCTGGTTAATATTGTGACTGGTTCTGTGTTTTGTGACAGTGTCTCTTGCAGTGTTTAGGGAAGAAGATTTAGAAGACTGGGTAGTCAAGGGTGAGGCTTGAACACTAGCGCAGCTCTGGCAAAACATGAAAAACAAGAACTGCTCTGTCTTGCCTCATTTGTTGAAGACTAATTTTAATTTTAATTTTAATTTTATGCTTGCTAGCTAGGATGCTCCTTGTTTTATGTCTTTGCAGAGATTTTTTCGAGGGTCATTTGAAGAAAAGAAAGTTGATGGTAGACAGAATCTACTGAAAACCATCTATGAGACATGCCCACTTGTAGTATTTTGATACTTTCAATCATTCTCCTGGACAGAAGTGCACCCTCCTGAGGACAAAGGTCTATGTGAAAAAAGGAGCTTTTCTCCTGGGCCATTAAAATGAAGCTGGACTGCTACAAGGATGCTACAACTTTTACCACTTTGATTTTTACCTACTGGTTATAAACTGATGGAGCATTTGTGCCTTGGAGGACTAGGATTGCTGCTGTTGATGTATTGATCTCTCTCTCAAGGGAATAAACTGTGGACATAAGAACAATTATTGTCACAATTGTCTCCATCCAGAGAAACCCTTCCCCTGATACCAGGCACCAGTGCATGCCTGGAGAAAAGCATGGCAGAAGGCAATCCTGTAGTGGACTTTCCTCTGTTCTTGCAGTTTCAAGTCACGTGGATTACTTTGTATGTAATATCTTTCCATTTATTTCTCCCTCATGAACTGATCCAATCACTTGATGAATGTGGTGTCCTGAGGCAGGGCACAGCTGAGTTTCCTGTTGTGAGGGAAGCCACCTTTTTTTTTTTTTTTTTTTTTTTTTTTTTCTGTCTCCTTAGTTTTTATNGCATCCTACTAGTTTAACTTGATACCTGCCCAGCCTCTCCTTCCCAGCATAAATTGCACACAGCTAAAAAAGAAAATCTCCCCTGGGACTAGTGTCGACTGTGGAGATAACCTCCTTTCATAAATTCCTGTGGAAAATTTTCCCCAGGGTGCCTCTAAGCTGTGATGAGATGAGTTCACAGAGTCCCAAAAGCTTGGATCAGAGACAGGGCTTGGATCACACAGGGGCTGACGTGTGTGATAATGCACGGGCAGGGCTGGGCTGGCACAATGACATGGACACTTACACTGTCTTCTAGTAAATCTCTTTTGCACATGACCTCCAGGGCATTTCTATTCTCACCAGGAAGACACATTTGCTGTGGATGGTTTAATTTTTTTCAGTAAATTGATCCAGCCCCGATTTTGAACTTTTACAGAGTTAAAATGCAAACCAGCACCCAGAGAACCTAGAAAGGATGAAAGATATGGGAAGACGTCTTTGCAAAATACAAAGATATTTATTTTCAGACTAAGCAACTAAGCTTTAAGGTTTTATGGACTATATGACAACACTAATTGGCAAGCCCTAATTGGCAAATTTAGAAACTAATCCTGCAATGCAGAAGTAAAATAGCCATTCAGTAATAATCCCTCTTGGAACAAAGACAGGAAATTCAATATCTTTGCAGATTCCAAAGTTAAACAGGGGCCATGGGTTTCATGAACTTCTCCAGGGATTGCATTTGTAAACCATAAACAGATTAAGAAAACCCACTCCTGCAAAACAGCCTCATCACAATGAATTTTCCCCTTACTTAAATCCTACCTGCATTTGTGCTGTAAAATCTCCAAAAGTCATGGTAGGATTGGAATATTCTTGCAATGTTTTGCTTGATCAAGCAAAGAAGAGACAAGAAAAAGGAAGGAGCTAAACAGAGATATTTCCTGCTAAACAAGTAAATGGCAATATTTGGTTTGGGTTTGGTTGGGCTTTTTCTCACCAACACTGCTTCTACACATTTATACAGTTCTGGAAGTCATGGATTGTTTGCATATTCTTCTCTGCTATCAGACATTTGTCCCCAGCCACGTTATTAGAAAATAGAAATATACTTGTATCAGACAAACAAGCGATTAGAAACCTAGAGGAAGTAGAAGAATGAAAAACAAAGAACTCGTAGCTGTGTTTCTCACCTGGGACCGTTTGCTAGACAAGAAAATGGCAGATAGAGCAAGAATGATCTGTAACACACAAACTGCAGACTCACTAGCTGCTTTTGTGTCCATATCTTTCAAACACATAAAGATCTGAACTTTGTGAATGTGCCTTATGAAGGTGAAAGATGTAGGACTGGGGAAAATTGCTGTACCTGTGTTACTGAAAACAATGTCTTTAAAGGGAGACTACAACTGTAAGAAGAAAAAGATAAGAAAAGAAAAACAAAAAGAAGAAAAACAAAAAGAAGAAAAAGAAAAGAGAAAAGAATAAAAGGAAAAAAAAGAAAAAAGAAGAAAAGTCAGTAGAATTGGGGATAGATGGTCCAGAGTCACAAATATATATACAGGGTTATGTAGAAGATTATACACATTATAGATACAAGAAAAAAGATCTACTGTAAAGCAGAACACAACCCTTATGTTGGTTCAGGAGTCTATACAGACTGCTTCCAGCAGATCAGCTTTGTGAATGCCCTTCTCCCCAGAGAGCTGCTTTGATCACCAAGAAGACTAAAAGGAGACTTGACAGGGATGTTTAAATACTGTTGGTTTTAACCAAACGGAGAAAACACTGTTAAAAAACTAGAGTCTCTGTGTTTTTCATGGAGGGTGAACAACTTGGAGTTACCTAAAATGAGAGAAAAAATCATGGAAGGTCAGACTTGAACTTGCTGTGAGTTTAGAGGTGAAAAATTTGTAGCCTGTTTTCACTATCAAAAAGGAAGCAAAAACAAAACAAAACAAAACAAAAAAAAGAAAGAAAGAAAAAAATTCCTTTGTCAGGTCACTTTCTAGCTGCCCTTAAGGTCATCTTCTTGTAATGGTGCTTCTTCTGACATGGACACCTGCTCAGTGAGAGCTGTGCTGAGCTCACTAATTCATTTCACAGCATCACTGGTAGGAAGTTATGTGTAACAAAGTCCAGGCCATGTGCATGCAGATGGTTTTTTTTAGTCGTTGTTGTGAAAAGACTTTGGGCATGATGAATTACGAACACAGACTTTTTGGTTGTATTTTTTTTGCTAAAAGCAGTAGTCGCAGCAAGAGTACCTGGTTCATAAACTGTCTGGTTTAGCAGGGGGATGCAGAAGTCATACACATGATGACCCAGATTTTTTGAGATATATTTAGGTAGCTAAGTTGTATTGATTTCAGAGGGAGTGAGACCTCCTGAACCCTCTAAGCACTATGCCATTTTCCCATCATATCTTAGAGGATTATTCTACAGGTTTTTACTCAGCTAAGATCTCTTTAGTATCCTCCTTGGTTCCTTACTCCTAAGATTTACTCACTGCATTCTCTATTGTACCATGCCTTTCACTTGAGTTTCTTGCCTTTTTATATCCATGTTCCATCATTCTGTCACATATACTGGAACTTTATTCTGATCCCAGTGTCAAAAGGTCCTTTTCCACTTTTCTGATGCGGTTCCATTGGCTGAATACAGAGAATTCGTCTGACTTGTTTTTCTTTTAGAAAAAAAAAACTTAGGTCTTTTTTCTTGGCCTTTTTTGATAGTCTGTGTAGCTGGCAACAAAGCAAGAAAAAATCAAGGAAGTGTTATCATGCCCATTTTAGGAAACTGAGGCAGAGAAAGGGAAAGAATGAGAGAGCAATTGTCTACATGAGTCACGTGAAGACCACAGAGCATCAAGCTCTGATCTGTGAAGTCAGAGGAAACACTAAACCTAAACACTGAGATTTGCTTCTATTCAGAAAATCACCAGTGACTGATGTCTGGTGCTCCCTTATGCTAAGGTAACTTCTGATGTGATGATTGAAGACTCCTTATCTTATTTTAGCCTTTTGTCTTCTGCAGATTTTTTTCTCACAGTTTTAAAGGATATTACCTATGTGCAACTTTTGAGGTGAAACATGGTGTATGAAGATACATACATACAGAGATGCCTTTCATGGTCCTAATTGATTTCATCAGAATTCTGCTTCAAGTATCAAATCAGCCTTTTTAAATTATCTGTAAAAAAGATTTAATGGTGGTGTGACAAAGGAGGACTGACTATCCACCAAAACCAGAGTAATTGTCCTCTGGACAGATATAGGATGCTAGTGGTAAAACAAAGTCAAGGCCAGTGTTAAAGTCCTTGGACCCCGTGATCCCCACAGCACCAGGGACTCTTTCCATTGTCACAAACTCACCTAAAACATGAACTGATCACATATGAAGCTGGCATCAGGCTACCTAGAAGGCATCTGGTTTCCTTTTATGTTTCCTTTTATTAGTCACCTGTGAGGCCACTACAGCTTCACCGTTCCCGCATGCAGGGAGCCAAGAGTTCAGATATTACTTACATAAAAAAGCAACGACACCAACAGAAAATAGACTAAATTCTTGTTCCCATCTCCCCTCTCTCCTCTCATCTACCTGCAGGTGCTTCTGAAATAGAAATCTTTTGGATGCATCCCATGGGAGTCAGCGGGGTGACTCCTGTGAGATTCAGGCGCCAGGTCTTTGGGGATGTTCAGATCGTATGTCTAGACAAGATAACATCCTTCTCTGAACCCAGGAGCTAACCCCTGGGGAAACCATTATTCATGTATAAAACACCAAGAGAAACTTTCACTGCATGCAGCTTCCTTTCTCTTTCCCTCCTCCCCGTGGGAATTTGCTGAGTTTAACCCTTTCATCCCTACGAAGCAGCAACTTCCCTGCCTAAAGCCATTACCCTTTATCCTTCCATGCTTCAGGGCTCAGCACTCTGCACCTGCAAAAACACAATGTCTGACTGAACAGTGCCAGGTGAGCCTTCAGCAGCAGCTTTAATGTGAAGTCCAAACCCAGAGAGACCTCCTCCTTTCCCCATGGAGAATAACAATTCTTGGACTAGACCTCCAGCTCTGACTGTAGGGCCAGGTTGCACAAAACACTGGGCAGTTTGCCCTAAAAAAGCACCTGGAGTTGCTCTTTAGACAGAGGAATACCCTGAGTGTACTAGAGTAATAGGGATATGCAAGACACAGGAGGAATACAAGACATTCTATTCTGATCTACTTTCAGTAATAATAGAAAGATGAAGTCTTTGAAGATGAAGTAGAAAGTCTTATGATCTGGTGTGACTTTGTAAAGGTTGAAGAATGGTTTGTATTTTAGGTGACAGTAACTGTGAGTAAAGCATCTCCCAAGACTAAGGAATGTGTAAATGTGTAAATGCTGTTCTGGACATGCACTTTTCGCTGTATGAGCTGACCAAAGGGTTACACACACCTTCTTCATGTTTGCTATGGCCATGAACAGATGCTACTGATTTTACATGAGCTAGTCTGACTGTGTAAATTTATCAGCAGATCACTTTTAATCTGGTTATATGATATTGTTTAGTCTGCATCACCGAATTGTTACACCATCAGATTTTTTCCAAGGCCCTCAACACATGGAGGCCAGTTTAGTGTGTCTACTTTTTGGTTTTCCCCAGCATATTATCCTTTTTTTCTTAAGGTTTTTGGTTTGGATTATAATGGTCAGAGAGGAAAACACAAATAAACATAGAACAGTCCCTGTGAGAAGATTTGCTTTGATCTGTATCTTGCAACATGGCAAAAGAAATCTGTCCACAAAAACATTTGTCCCAGCAGTTCAGTTGTTGAAAGATGGAAGGGAGTTGCGTGTCTTTATGAGGTCAAGTTGGCAGAAGAGAGAAGAAATTTGGTCCCGACAGTAACCGCTATATCCAGAAATTATCTGGATCTTGTATGTGACTGATCATGTGTATCTATTTATAAAAGGCACTTGCAGGGAGTGGTAGCACCATATTGCTTTCTGTTATTACATCTTGGCTGAGTAGAAAAAGTCCCTTTTAGGCAAGTGCCATATTTACACTGTGTAGATCCAACAGCTCTCTCAATATAAGAAAGAACAAGTGGCAATGGAGAAAAGAAAATGAGATCCAGTAGATATAAATTATGCATATTGAACAAAACAGCAAACATTTTTTTTCTTCCTTTCCTGTGCATTGAGAACTGCAGAGATTTCACAGCATCACATCTGGTTCATCACAGTGGTAGAGGTCCATGGCTAGATTAGAGTAGTAAAATTCTTGCGATCAACAATGTGGAAAAATCAAACATTTTTTTTAAATGTTTCTACATTTAGAAAGAAGTGGGATGTTCCACTCTTACAAGAATAGTGAACTCAGATCCCAGTCCATTAGTAACTAAGTATGGTTTTAAACAACTTCAGTAAGGGATAAACATTTTGAAATCAGTAGGCCTGGATAACTTGCACCCAAGAGTCCTAAAAAGGTTGTCTGAAGATCTCTCTAGCCAACTTATTTTAGTTTTGAATAAATCTTGGCCTGCCCAGTAAATTCCAGTAGATCATAGAAGCTAGTTTTGTGCAATAAGCAAAAGGCCAAGGGAGATGACCCAACAAATAGTAAGCCAGTTAGCTTTTAAAAATTGGAGAACAATTGTACTTACTGTCAGTCAATATGGTTTAATAACAATAAGCCATGTAGAACCAAGACAATTTCATTCTCTGATGAGATCACTAGTTTTGTTAGCAAATGCCATGGTAAAAAGATAACAGACTTTAAAGGATTTTGTCTTTCCCAATTTCAAAAGCAAGTTGCTTTGTCTCATTCCCATAAATTCTGCACTAAATTGGAGTTGACTAAACTGCTGTATCAAAAAACATGTGAATTAGGGCACTCTTACAAATGAGAGTTTTCTGGAGAAGTTAGATGAGGAAATCAAATCTTTTCCCAGTGTTATCCAATAGCTTGATCAAATAAAATGGCAAGAACTAGCAGGAGGATTAACTTCTATTTTTATTTTTATTTTAATTTTTTAAAAGCTCAGAACAATCCTCCCACACACAAATATTCCTGCCATGCAAGGAAGCAATGGAAAAGAGTTAAAAAATCTGAATCTTAGCCTAATTTTAACTTGATTGAGAACAAAACAAATATTTCAGCCTCTCATGAGTTACTGCAACCAAAATTTTTCTCTCTCTAAAGTGAAGAGAGACATTGATTAGAAAGATCAGGATGCTTGATAAACCAAGCCTATTTAAATGAAGTACATACATAGGAACAAACAAATAATTTTGGAGATACCTTCAATAAAGAGGACTGTTTTCTGAAAAGTGGTGGCTCTGAAAGGGTCATACTGGGCAAGTGATTGAACATGTGGGAAAATTGTACTCAGAGAGTAGTTATCAATTGTTCACTGACAAAATGGAAGGATATCGGAATAAAGTTCTACAGGGATTGGTACTAGTTTCCTGCACTATTCAGTATTTTCATTAATGACTGAATGATGGACTTTTGGTATTAAATTTGCAGATGACACCAACCTGGGAGTAACTGGAGATGCTAGAAGGTAGGAGAACATGCATTTAGTATGATTATAGCAAATCGGAGAAATAATCTGAAAAAGATAATGTGATCCTCAGTAGGAATGATTATAAATACTCATTCCTTAGGCAGCAACACTAATTTTCCCAGATAAGGGATGAACAGTGCTCCATGGGTAGTGAGGATCTTGGATTGCACTAGAACATGATCTGAACATGAGTCAACAGTGTCTTAATATTGCAAAAAAGACAAACAGTGTGGGGGATGCATAAACACAAGTGTCGCCTGCAAAATACATGCAGTAATCCTTTCCCGGAATTCAACATTGATAAAGCCCAAGTTGGAGACTCTTCCAAAGTCCTGAGGGCAACTTTAGACCTCTGATGCCAAACAAGATGCAAATCAACTGGAGGAAGTCGAGAGGTGAGTGATAAGGTCAGAGGTCTGGAAAAGGAGGTGTTGTTTATCCTAGACCATAGGTGTGTAAAAGGATGCTGCAGAAAGGAAACAGATGCTCTGTTTCTTCATGTTTATGGCAAGCCAAAGTCATGGCTTAAATGGCAGGAGAGGATCCCAGACAGGAATGAGGGTAAAAAGCTTCCTAAGCAGAAGGCAGTGAATCACTCCAGTGCAGTGCCTGGGGTGTTGTTCCCCTGGGAGGATTACTGGAGGTCCTTAAGAACAAATTAGAGAAACATCTGTAGGAATAAAACAGCTGGAATTTATTCTGAATTTGGGTAGGGAGGTAGGCTAGAAAGAAATCTTGAAGTCACTCTAATTTATGAACATTTTAGTGAAAGAAACAATTCAATAGATGTTAGTACAGGAAGGAGTGCAAATTAGAAGTAGAGTTGTGACTCTTAAACAGGGATGAGCTTTGTAACCAGTGTCACTGCTCTTGCTTTCTTCAGTAGAATGATGTAAATTACAATGCAGAAAACATTTCATTGAGGTTTAAAGTTTACAGGGACAATGTAAAATATATGTAAATTTGGTTTTCCTTTAGGCAATAGCTTCAGTCAAAGGAAGTGGGAATATTATTTATATTAAAGAAAAAATTTGGTTTGATATTATCAAATAAATATATTTTATTTCTTGCTTTGAAATTATATTTTATATTAAAGTTGATATTTTTAAAGATAAGTTTCACAGAAGATTTTAAAAGTGTTGAATTACTTCAAAATGAAGCCTAATAATTTTCTCTGAACCAGAATTAATTCTGTGACTTTTTTCTCAAAAACATCTCAGTAAAGACAAAATAAAGTAAAAACCCAATAAAGTGGGTTTTTCTTCAGCAATATTTTGTTTGGTGATGGAACAGAAAAGGTTTGTTATTCTCTAGTTGTATTTGTCAAACCTCTTGAAACCTCTGTGAGGTACTTGCTACATAGGAGCAGTGCGCCAGCACATTTCCACTACTTCTCTCA
>VZTT01053286.1:2373-26513 GCA_013400855.1 Buphagus erythrorhynchus
CCCCGGCTGCAGCAGCGGCGGGCGGGGAGGACGCTCCGGCGAGTCTCCGGCAGCCCCGGGACGGTCCCGCCTGCACTTCCAGGGCGCCGAGGAGCCCTCCCGTCCTTTGCGGAGCGGAGCCCGTCCGCCTCCGCCGTGCGGGGTGAGTGCGGGAGCGGGGCTCGCCGCCGCCCTTTATGGGGTCCGGCCGTGCCGCCCCCAGCCCGGCGCTGCCGCCGCGCCCGCGCCGCTGAGATCACTGCGTGCGTAACGCGGCCGCGGGCGGCCCCCNGCCCCCGGCTGCCGCAGCGGGCTGGGCTGAGCCCCTTCGCTGCCCCAGGGGGTGCTTTGTGCCCGGCCCCGAGCGCTGCGCCCCGCGGGGAATCTCTCGTGGGAGCGCCTGGATGCGCTGCGCGTCCTTCCCCCGCCCCGCGGGGCTCGGGGAGCGGCAGGTGGACGGGCCGGAGCTCCTGGGGCGGGGGAGGCAGGGGGCACGTCCCCGCTGGCCTTCGTGGCTTTTCCTTCTATTTTTCTTACTTTTTTTTTTTTCCTTTAATTTTTCATTTTTAATTCCCCCCCTTTTCCCCTTTCCCCTTTCCAAAGCAATTCCTGCCCTTTCTCGGCCCTAATAGCTGCAGTCGGTCATGCACCTGTACTTCTGAGAAATGGTTCCTTTCCAATTACTTAAACAGAGGCGTTTACGTAGGTGCAGCCAATATTTTGCTTTGAAGCCATAACCCAAGCATGGTGGTGCTGCTAATCCCCTTAATTCTTTATGTGCACAGCTCCAGCTTTCTGATTCTGGAGGCCTTTTTGGAGGAGCAGGGCAAAGAAGTGGTGAGTAAATGTGTGAATAGAAACAGAATGTGTGTACCTGTAGGTGACAACTGCTGGGCTTCCCAATTAAACAAAGATACTTGTGTGTCTGTCAACACATCATTTTATACAAGTATGAAACTCGGGGGCTGAAAACAGAAGGAGCAAAACCTTGGGATAGGGCAAATATTTCTACAACTTAATGTATCCACTGTTGTCTTGGGATGGAGTGTCCCATTTATGCCACTAAATCTAATAACCCTGAGGCTTTTCTTCCTAATTTAAACCATGTCAGACAAACTTGGAACCACATGTGTGTGTCAATAGCGCAGTCTGACTGCCTGCTAAGTTCTGACAAGACATCCATTTCCCATGGCGTTCTGTAAATCTTGCAAGTTTAGAATTGCGCATTGTTTGAAGTTGTTCAAAGAAACATAAGAGAAGATGAACCCAATTTCCCAGCTACTTGCTCAACAAAAGTGCCCTTGTCCCGCAGAGTGATGAGCAAAATCAGAAGTAGGCCTCAAATGTGGGATTTTCTTTGGGACACAGCAGGAAATGCTGGATTGACTTCCAGAGGCTGTGACTGCTGCCTGTTAATACATCAGCAGCAGAAAAATCCTTTCAGTTACCACTAATTTTTCACTTGAGTTCGAAATGTGTGTCAATCTCTGCCGTTACCTTTGAGATCTGTGTGAGCCCAGCTCTGCTCTGCTTTTTCTAGGATGGAACACAACAAAGGTACCATTCATTCATGCTGTTAATTAATTTGGTGTTGCACGTGATACCTAATTTAGTTCCCTAAATTACCGGTTTAAAAGCCTGGAAATAGAAACGTGGAATTGAAAGGAAAGCATCTTCATAATTTATTTTTGAACTTGCATTGGTTCAAGATAGGGACTCTTGCAAATACATGAATTAAAAATATTAAAATCTCATTGTCTGTCAGTGTAATCAGTGTCATTTACAGATCAGCAGAGATCAGAGCCAGGCCACCAAAGATGTGTCCACCAAGCTGTCAGATGCACCTTTGGTTTTCCTGCTGTTTTTTGATGTTAATTCGCTGATTTGAAAAGATCCTGACCACCTTAAAACAGCTTTTTCAGGCTGAAAAGTCTTTTCCATATTCCACCAGGTGGCACTCGCCTATAAAAAATTGATATGGGAGAGTTTCATGGTCCATCTCCCAGCTTTCCTGGTGGAAAACCATTATATTTTAGCAGGGAGCTTTACAGTTCCCTGATTAGGACAGAAGTTTTCCTGGCCTTTATGTAGCATCCTGGGAAGTGTTTTAGCAAAGAACTCAACTGTTCTGTTGCACTACCTGAACACAAATCACGTTGGGAAGGAACTTTTACAACAGGTTTGGTGCCTGTCACACCTGGATCACCACCTGGATCATCTGGTAGGTGCTTGAATTGCTTCCTGTGAACAACCCCTGTGAGTTTAGCTGGATTATTCAGGGCACTGAAACCTCTGTATATTTGTTTTTAATCTATATTGTACCAAATCTGTGCCAGCTCCAATCACAGTTTGTGTGAATCAAGACTTAGAAAGAAATACACTGACCTTTCTCAGGATTTCACCTAGATAAAGACCCAGAAAAGGCATGAAATTGGTCTTTCAAAAGAAATGTCTAGTGCTTGGAGGAAGAAACCAAATCCTGTCAGGAGTACAAGACAGCATAATGCCAAGTAAGCCACCAGATAGCGCCACCACATCATCGTTTTTGGTCTGCAAGAACAGTTTTTGTGGCTCAGACCCAAGTACTCTCTGTCTCTGAGCAGGATTAACAATGCTGAAGATTTAATTTCTTCAACACTGTTTACAATAATGGCTGCTTCCAGAGTTTAAAAAAAAAGAAAAAGTCACCACAAGCAACCACCCCAACCTTATTTCTTTCAATGCTGCAAAACGATTGCTTCTTTCAAAAACTGTTATAATTTAAGAATTAAATTAGAATTATAACAGCAGATGGCACATTAGGCCCATTGAATAAAAGACCTGATGCTGTTGAAAAAGTCCTCTGAAAAACACTTCCAAGATTATTTCTGGAGATTGTTTCTGTATGATGTCTTTGTGTTACGCATGATTAATTTATATATTTCCATTTATTGTTCATTTTGAGGTCATTAACCATTGGGCTTTTTTTAGTAGGATAAGAGGGTTAAGAGAGAAAACCTCTAATTTTGCCTGTTTTTGATAATCAGCAGAAATGGCAAAAAGCAAAACAATGTCCATCATCACTTTAATGAGAAGCACACATTTTTATTTTGGAGGAGAATCATGGGATTTAACGTGGTGATGCATTTCTCTGTAATTTCTGCTTTGACATTACTGATTATCAAAGTCACTTTAAAAAAATAGATGCAGAAATTTGGGCAGCCTCCAAATTTTATTGCTAAATAGCCCATGTAGGCCTGTGTGCACTCAAAATGAGCTGCTCCCAATTCTTTCTACTTTTCCTTTATACACTTTTATCAAAATGGGATTCAGCAGGAGCTTGGACTGACACTTGTGGCTGCGTGAGTCAAATATTTTGCTATTTAAAAAGAAGGAGGTTTGCATGAGAATGTGAATTCAGACCTGTCCGTAGCCTGTGTAAATCCACAATAACTGATTTAAAAGACTGTTGAGGTCTGACTTTGTGTCTCACTTTCTGGTAGTAGAAGTAATCCCACGGAAGAATTTGCACCACCATCTAAATTTCTTGTGAACAGCTGACCTAAATCTGAATTTTCATGGTCAAAACAACTGCCAGGGATCAAATAAAAGCAATCAGGTGAAACAAAATGGTGCATTATGGCATGGCTGCTTTAGAAGTGTTTCAGAAGTTAAGTATAGCTTTAATAATGGCTCCGAAGCCCCATGGCAAATGGCAAGGGGCACATTCATAGTGCCCTGAGCTCCACTGACATTTTGATATTTTTGTCACACTGGGATTTCAACAGATCCCTCAGTTTCTCCCATGGACAGAGGATTTCACAAGCACTGCAAGATATGATACAGTTTCTATGGAATTCCTCCTAATGAAAACTCATTCTGGCACCTATTAATAATTTTTTACCTTTGAGATTTCTGTGTGTGATGCCACACTCATTCCAAAGCCACTGTCCAGTAAGAATTCCATGCTATCCTGGATGTGCTGGTCATTCTTCCTGACCAGAGCCCATATAATGCTCTGATACACCTTAAAAAAGCGTCAAGAAATTTGAACATTAACAGCAAACATTTTCAGTGAAGTTTAATATCAGTCCCCTCACTCTGGCTCATCCCCTCTTCCCCCACCCTTCCTCTCTGTTACGCTGGATAATCAAAAGTTGATTGGCAGTGAGTGTATTTAACAAAGGGCACAAAGCTTGAAGGAAAGTGATTAACCACTCTCCACTCTCCAAACAATTTATATACGTGCTTAGACTAATTTAATCCATGCTTTGCTAAAAGCTTGGATGGGCTTTCCCCTTGGTTTGTAGGGATGGGGCTCAAATGAGCAACTCCCTGCCAGTAATGAGTATCTCCTCAAATCTCCTAGAGAGGCTTATCCTTTTTTAGCAGGTAAAAACCTGAGGCACAAAGAGATTTAGCAATTTCTTAGCAACAAAATACCTTTGTTATGTCAATGCAATTCTTAGACTTCTGCAGAACCTGTAGCTCTGCCATGATTTTCAGGATGGGGCTCATGATGTTGCTGATCTTGCTTTTGGCAGTTTTGTGCACATTTTGAACAGGACATGGGATGGTTCCCTCTTGGTTTTTTTCTGCTTTCAATTCCCCTTGTTTCCTAATGTTAGGCTCTAATTTCAGATTGCTTTTTGATTTTCTTGCAGTGTTGGGGATGAAGCGAATCTTTGCCATCAGGTAGAAGGGCATGTAAGTCAGTAAGACTTGTTTAGGTCTCTTGGGATGGAACAAACTCCAAAAAGGTTTCCCTAAATCCTGGATCCTAAAGCTACATCATTTCTCCATGTCAACACTGACACGCTGTTTTAATCAGGTCAGCTGAACTGAAAGCAAGACATCATCACATAATTTGTCTTACACATTGGAATGCTTAATATTTCCATTTTATCAATGAAATGAGAGAAGTAAAAGGTGGTAACAGTGATCTTGGGCAAAGAACTGCAGGGTATCATGGTGGGCTGCTGGGTGTCAGCTGATCCCTCACTCCTCCTCAGCAGAACAGGAGGATGAAAATAAAATAGAAAAGCTCGGGAATTGAGGTAAAGGCAGGGAGCTCGATTACCAGTTACTGTCATAAGCAAAGCAGAGTTAACTTGGGGAAAGGTAATTTAACTTATGGCCAGTTAGAGTGGGATGTGAGGAGCAAAGACAAGATCTTGCCTGCTTGCCTTCCTTTTTCCCTCTTAATTCCTGCCTCCTCTGCCTTGCTTTCACGTGGTGCAGGAGGAATGGAGGGCTGTGCTAAGGCCAGGAGAGCTCCTCTTTCACACTGTATGATTTGCAAGCCATGCCAAAATCTACCACAAGGAACTGCCAAAATCAGTCAAGCTGTTTCCATCAGGTTTGAGCTGATGCTCTGCCTCTTCTTGGCTGTCCCTCGCTGGCACATCCCCAAGGAGGTGTGTGAGCTGAGGAAGCCTCTGGCTGCCAGGTGGGTGCTGTGGGCAGGGGAGCTCACAGTGGCAGCCAGAACCTCCCTTTTGCTGCTCCCTCCTGTTTTTGGAAGGTTTGACCTCTCTGTCTGTCTCAGTTCCCTGCAGAAGCCTGGTTGTGTCTCCCTGGCTGAGCTCAGGGAGTCCCTCTGGAACAAAAACTCTCTTGCACAACTGCAATTCCTGCTGTTAATACCTCCCCTCCAGGAGCAGCCCCTGTGCAGCAATGGGACATGGGGCTGGGGCACAAAACGGGAACAAAGGGAACTCAGCAGACACGTCGGCCCCATTCCTGGGAATATTTATAGTCAGGCTTAACTCCCAGCATCGTGCTAACCCCTCACAGGACCGAAAGCTTCATAAAAACTTGGCTGAAATGCTCTGTTTACAAATGGTATTGAGAGGAAGCATGTGCAGTGTCTTCTACAAGAAATGAAGATTTTCAAACAAAACACCCATCCATCCCCAATGTCAGTTTATCCCACAGATACAGCAGGAAATAAACAGACAGTAGTAAACCAAGGGAAACCAAATTCGTATTTTCACTCTTGTTTCTCTTAGGGATTCTGAAAGAAACATTGTTGCTGAGTAAGACCAAACATCAAAAAGTTGGTTGGCAAAACCTGTAACTTCCATTCAGCATCACTCAATTTCTCCTCTTACTTTGATATGCAAACCCTTATACAAAGCCTTTGCTGTCATGGGCTTAAGAAGAGAGGGAAGGGGTAAAATAGGCATGAGGAAAGCTTTTCCCAGTATTATTCCATCTAAGTTTTAATTCCAAATATATTTAGGTATGCTGTTAAAATACTGCAGGCAGAAGGATGCATCATTGCTTCACATGGGATATTTTTTATCAGAATAATTAATTTAATTGACCATAAGATGGACATGATTGGAAGGTGGGCATCATATCCACTGCCCTCCTGGTAGGAAAGAGGCCTGGCTCTGGTGCCCAGTTTGGGTCTGTGGGGAACACAGCAGAGGCAACCCCAAATTCTTTGGGTTGCATCTGGCTCTGGCTGCCTCAGCTGCATGCTGGGCAGAGTGACATCCATGTGTCCCTTGGGAAATGCAAGTGGGGGAAGAGGACACAGAGTCCTTTTTGTGGCTGATCTGGGCTGGGTTGAGGTAATGTGGCTGCTGATGGGCTGATCATCAGGGCTGCACCAGCAGGAGCAGGGCTGGTCCCCATTAAGTGTGGGATTTAATGAGGGATATGGACTGGAGGAGACCTCCTGGACTTCTGGAGCTGACATTCCAATTATTCCAATAACCATCTGCTTGTATGTTCTGTGTCTTCAAAGCCATCTAGGGAAGCCCCTTCCCTGAGACCTCCAAGGTCCCAGAGTAGATCAGCACAATTTCCAAGCTTCCCTCACCCACTTTTGCTTTCTCGATTATTTAAAAATCTCAGAAGCTGTTGTTCAATACCATGTATGAACTGAGTGTGGTATAAAAATCCCAGCTCCAGTGCAAATATGCACAGCTGTCATAGAGAGCATGCTTTTTAAAACCAAAGCATCATCAGGTATTTTAGCAAACAGGTAAAAATTTTCCACTTTATAAAAACATACATTTATATAATTCTAGTGATGCCAGCTAAGCTGGCTTTGCTTTATAGGGTAAATACACCAACTAAAATATGTTGTGCAAAGAAATTGCTAATAAGGCAGAAAAGTGAGCCCAAATTTAACTGAGAGGGCCCTGCCAGCTTTGCAATTTGGATTTCAAAGCTCTCCAAGAAAAATATTCTCTTTTTACCTCCTCAAAAGGATCCAAACTCAAACATGGTGTCGGAAACAAATTGAAAAGCTATAAACACTCCAGCTATGACATCAGGCACTCAGAAACTGCAAGAAGTGACAACATTACCTCGTGATTTTTGCTTCAGGGAGGGCACATGTGTAGATGTGTTTTCCAGCAGGATGGATGGAGACAGCTGTAAAATTGAATTTGCTGAATTTCAGGGCTGAATTACCCTCCTACCCCAGCAGGGGAAAGGATGCATTGGTGAAGGAAGCAGCTTCCAGACCCATGTCCCTAAATTGCTGCAAACCATCCGTGCAAAAACTCCCTGCCTGAGCTTGCTTCAACATCCAAACAAATTTGCGAGCAGTTTTGATTATCCAAGAGTAGGGGAATGCAAACCTTCTGACACTTCCAGAAAGCCTCCAACAAGCACTTGGAGCAGGAAGCAGTGCCTGGGGAACATTACCACACAGAGATAAGTTTAATTACAGACATCAGCATTTTGCTGGAGAGGCTGCCTTGTCCAAAATTTTGCTCTGTATGTCGTTTCAACCCTCACAGATAGCACAAAAAGGATCAGCTGGTGTTCTAGACTCCAGGGCCAAGTGCTGTAAATAAATGCTGCTCCACACATGAGTAATTCCTTTGGCTCTGTGTGTGCTGCCTCAGGGGCAGGGAACACAGGACAAACCCTGACCTGCTCTTTGTGCTGCTGAGGGGCACAAAAGCCCAGCTACCTCTAAGCCCTGTGCTCTCCCTACCAGGTGAAATTAGGATTTGCTGTGGAAGTGTCTCATTTGTCCAGGAGTTGGGGTAGGAAGCCCTCTCATCCCATTAAGGCAGAAGGAAAGCATTACCTACTTCAGTACACTCAATTTCTTCTTGCCTAAGGTGGTATTTGTTGACCACCAACCTTCTCAAAGGGACATTGTAATCTAATCCTATTTAAAAGCCTGTGAAAACCATTGGTTAATGACTAGACTTTGTAATTATCATGTACCAGGTACCAATGTGAGAGCAATATTTTATCTGCACTTTTAATTCTTGCATTGTCAGAGCAGGTGTTAAGTTGGAGTTTGGAATGCTTGGGTTTTGTCTGGTTTTGACATAGATCTACTTTTAGGGCTAGCAAGGAATATTGAATAAAGACAGAAGATAAACTATTAAATTAGTGAGTTCATTGTCGATCATACGCTGAGAGGCAGGAGAAGGAAATTTGGTGCTACGGGGTGTGACTGAATACATAGATAATTATCTTATAAAATAGCATGAACATTGGCCAAAGCTGGAAAAAAACAGTGTTTCTAAATAGGAAAATATTTTACTGCTGGGGATTTGGGGATTTGTGTGCTAAGAAAGGGCTGGAGGGGCTGGTTCTTTATGCAGCATAGAAACACTCTCAGCAATTCTTGCTCCCATTGAGTTTTTGTTATCCCCACACTCTATAGAAACAAGTAACATGTGGCTTCCTAGGCTCAGAAATGGTGGCAAATCTATAATTGCTTTGATTAAGCTGTTCTGTAGTATTAGGACCACCCAAAAGATGGCACTAAACAACCTTTAGTCCTGCTTACAGGAACCCACACACAAAATTTGCTAATAATACTCAGAAATAGCTCACTAGCTTAATTCTGTAATTTTGTGTGCAAAAGTAGGAATCATTTTAGATAATTCTATGTTAGACCAGCAGGAAAACTGGGGAGACTTTTATGTAAGCAGGTAGACTTTGCACTGCAAATATGACTTTCCTAGGCCCACATGAAAGCATTCATGTTTTTGTAAACATGACAATGTGACATTTGGTGAGCTGTGAAAATGGGTTAAAATTACCCAGGAGTTAGGCACTGCACTTAAAATATTTGTTTCTTTAGAAGCTGCACATCAACCTTTATAAATCTGTGGTTATTGGGCCCAAGGTATTTTCATTTATGTGGGTGCAATGTGGAGCCATCCCACCAAAGCCTATTGAGCTACATGGAATGACAAGTGTTAGCAAGGGGTGACTGTCACTACCTTTTTTAATGGGTAGGGCTGCTTATTTCAATTTTTAAATTAGCTTATTTTCTGCAATAGGAAGAACAAGACATGGTTTTGCTAGTAACTTTTCATTTTATGATGTAATAGTTGAAGGAGGGAAAAACCCACCCCTTTCATATTTATAACCTCTAAAAACTCAGAAGTGGCCTCTAATTTATACCAAACCATAAAGATGAGAGTGTTCATAGAAAATGCTAGAGGAGGAATCCTCACATCCTGTGGGAGTAATTTTCTACAATTACTTCAGTTTCGTGATTTTAATCAAATACATGTTAATAATAAACGATACAAATGAAAGAACACTGAGCACCACCTTTGCTTGGAGCAGAAATCATTTGGGTAGCAAAAGAAGTTGAGAGATCCAACACCTTCCACAAATATTTGACTCCCCTTTTTATGAGGCTCCTCTTTTGAATGTGGTTGCCTGTAAAACTACAGCTAAAGTAGGAGGATGAAAAGAAGCTTCCCAGGAACCAGACACAAAAATTTGCACCAGTTGCTCCAAAGCTTGCCCCCTCCATGAATTCAGTAATTCACTCACTTCTGCCTTTCTTACTGCCTAACTATTTGGTTATAATCATAATAAGAAGCTTGGATGTTTGGATTTTCTTCAGGGAATGAGCTGGAGCATATTCAAGAGAACTGAATGCCACCTGCAGAAAAACTGCAGAGACATGAAAGCAAGCAGCTGGCTCGATTACATTTATTCAGCATGGAGTAAAGAAGGCAAACGAGGAGAGATAGTGGAAGTACACACACAGCAAATGGGGAAGAGTTGGGTTCCCTTTGTGCTGGTAGCACAGCAACAAGAGTTCCTTACCCAGAGATTCTGCACAATGCAGAGCAGTCAAAGTCGCTGTGTATTTCATGGTCACATTTTGGATCTCTCACTCCCAGCTCCTTGAAGCTAAAGGCTTGCCAGTATTGGATGTGCAACAGGGATACTGAGTTCTAATAACCACTGCAAATACATAATTCAATAACTGACTAAAAGCTCTGTAGTTACAATTTTGATGTTGTGTATCAAGGCCAAGTGAAGCAAATACTTGCACATCTCTCCAAGGCCTTCCTAATTTGATTTTAAACAACTTCATATTTTCATTTTAAAAATAATCTGAAAATAAGTCACAGCATAAAAATTAGGTCACCCCACAGGAAGGTATTTTGGGCAGGGGTAGGTGAGCAAAGCATTTTTCTGACAATCATTGCAACCTTCACATTCTGAGGGGATTTGAATGTACTGCAGATACTTTCTATAGCAGAGAGGAGGTACAGTTTCTTACTTTGGGCTTGAAGATAACTTTGCAGTGAAGTAAGAGCTGGGAGGGATGATAGAGAGGAAGAGAGGCTGAATTGGAATATTACTAATTCTCACAATGGTAGCTCAGTGAAAGAAAATGCTGCAGAACAAACCTGCCTTTATCCAGTCAATTTTTGGAAAGAATTATGGCCATTTGGAACTGAGTTCTTACTTGAAAACTCTTTGGAAACAGGATACTGCTCCCAAGCACATTGAGCCCTTTGAGACCTGGAATGAGATTCATCTCACCTCAGCCTCAGACATCTGCATTGTGGCTGTCTGCATCTCAACCCTGTGTCCCTTTGTCACTGGAAAGGAACACACATTTGGAATGTGCAGTCCAGATAACCCACTACAGACATCCACTGCAGGCTGAAAAGAAGAGCACGAGTGAAGAAGTGTCCATTCTCTCCCTGTTGAATCCAAAAGGCACCTATAACCACTGTTCAGAGGCACATCCAAAAGTCCTGGGAGAAATCCCATCCCCAGTGTCAAAATATTTTTTTTACTTTCTTGAAAGTCTATTAAGCAGTTGCAACAATTTTATATATTTAGGCTTTAAAAAATAAATAAATAAGAGGAGCAGTGTAATGCAGCCTTGGCAGATAGTGCCACTGGAATAAATTTATTTATTCCAGTGAATTTATTCCAGTGCCACTGGAATAAATTATGACAGCAGTGTTTCTTCATAGATCTACTCCCAGAAAAGTCAGCCATTGTTCCATAATGCAGCCTGTAGAGCAGTCTGAGCCCAGGGATGGATTTGTCTGGTCAAAAGGAGACACATTTTCCCTCTATAAGGACCTAGTCCACTGGGGAGAAGCAAGAGCCTGTGTTCATCTGATCCTAAGGTCAGGGACAAAAGCCAGAAGCATTGTACCCCTTAGGTGCCTGCTTTTCAGTCCTGTTTCATATCTTCAGTCCTGTTTAATCTCTCTATTGATGATCTGCATGAGGGGATCAAGTGCAGCCTCAGTCAGTTGCAGAAGAAACAAAGTTGGGCAGTTCTGGGCCCCACACTGCAGGAAGGACATGGAAGGGCTGGAGCATGTCCAGAGAAGGGAATGGAGCTGGGAAGGGGCTGAAGCAGCAGGAGAGTCTGAGGGAGCTGGGAAATGGGCTCAGCCTGGAGAAAAGGAGGCTCAGGGGGAACCTTCTGGCTCTGCACAACTCCCTGACAGGAGGGGACAGCTGGGGGGGGTCAGGCTCTGCTCCCAGGGAACAGGGACAGGAGGAGAGGGAACGGCCTCAGGCTGGTCCAGGTTGGACACCAGCAGGAATTTCTCCATGGACAGGGTGCTCAGGCCTTGGCAGGGAGGTTTGGAGTGCCCATCCCTGGAGGTGTCCATGGAAGGGCTGGAGGTGGCACTCAGTGCTCTGGGCTGGGGACAAGGTGGGGATTGGGTGCAGCTTGGACTCGATGGCCTTGGAAGTCTTTTCCAGCCTCAGTGATTCTGGGATTCTCTGTCAATTAGCAAAGGTACCTGGCTTGACTAATTAAAGGTTCTGTAGGCAGGGCGAGTGCTCCTGTCTGCAGTGTGGAGCTGCTTCTGTGGATGCAGCTGCAAGAGGTGGCTGGAATGAAAAAAATAGCTGTGAATGTAAACCTGATGCTGAAAGCAGCTGTAAAAAATCCTGGTAACAGAGGAACAGTTGTTTTATATCACTATTTTGGAGCCTAGGAGCCCACGGTGCATTCCTGGCTGTGGTTCTGCTCACTGTGTGACTTAACCAGGATAATTATGACTTTTATGTCTTCCAGTTGCTTCAGCAGGGAATCAAGGGGAAGGATATCTTCTGGTGCCTATTTGTCACCACTTCATTTGACCTGTGCAAGCCTAGACAAATTCTGAAATCTTGCAGCTCAACTTCACAGTTAAGGGGAACTTGGGGATATTTGATTAGGATTAGGTTTTGAATGACAGCACTATTTTTTAGCTAGGCTAGGCCTGGGTCAACCCAGCATAACTTACCTGGGAGAAAATCCAAGCAATGAATTAATCAGTCAATCCTTGGAAATGCAAACATCAATATATTTCATGGCATCATATGTATGAGCTTTGCCTTCTCATTTTTTTGGTTCTCCTGTTGCTGCAATGCATTGCTGAACCTGGAAGTAAAGCTGATAATATTGACCTCAAATTTTAGCTTGGATCCGTGTCTCTGCTGTTACCTTCCCTTCTATTTCCCATAATTTCCAGCTTGTGTCCTGTATGTGTATTTGGGTGCCCACACTGTGCTTCTGCCATTTGTTTGCAAAACATCTCATCGGCTGAAGCTACTGTGGTGGAAATCATTAATGACCCCAATGCGTGCAATGCCTAATTAGATCTGGAACTCATGCCTTATCTTCTCACAGGCAGCCAAAAATCAAGTCCCCAAGGGACTTGAATCATGGTGGTTGCAGTGCATTTTGAGAAAACTTCCGAATTTAGTCCATATTACAGAGTTCCTGCTTTATAAGCTGCTGCTCATTCTTGATTCCCTCAATTTTTTGACATTCTTGTAAATTTGTTTTGCTGCACAGGGGCTTGACAGAACAGCACATGGAGCTGTTTGCTCCAGTGCTCTGTTACAATGTTTTCCCATAATAAGAGGGCATGAAAACATCCAGCTATCTGCTGGAAAATGCACTAATTATTTTCTGAGCGGTGAAAGGTCACAGCCGACAAAGCAAGGGAAAGACGAGCAAGATCCACATAGCTCTACATTGGAATTACACCTAGGGAGGGAAAATAATAGTTACTAATACAGCCTATAAAAGTAATTGTAAAGCTTTTCTAAAACTATGTTGTCAAACAAAAAATTAAAGCCTCATTCTGTGTCAAGACCAGGAAGAACTGCCCACAGAAACAGAATTATGGGACTAGCAAAGAATAGGAACATTTTATTTTCAATTCATACAGCAAACTTTGATCATCATGCAGGAAATACCCCAGACTTGAGAAATCCTGCCACTGACCTCGAAGGTAGAATAAAATTAAGGGAAAAGGGGAAATAACTCACCAATTTTGAAATTAGTATTATGCCAAGACTTTTAAGAGTTTGAATTCCAAACGTGTTCTAAGAAAGGAAAACATTTTCTTTCACTGAACAGCCCTGGGGGTTCACTACCCTTTTCTCCCCCTCAACCCTCCCTGAGAGGTGTTCTTATTTCTTGTCTCTTGCATGCATGTGAAAAATACAAAGTCATTTGTAAGGAGTCCACTTAATTCCTCATTCTTAGGTCACATTTGTTACACATTTTGTTTGGCAGAAGAGAAGGGAAGAATGTGCTCCAGTCAGGGAATGCTGCTGTCCACTGAAAAATGTGTTTGGATGGAGGAGTTCTTTTTCATGGATGGATTGTGGCTTTTGGCAGCAGAGGTGGCAGGAAGCAGTTGCCATAACTACTATACCATTAAAAAAACAAAAAAAAAGAGGCTTTATGTAAAGAGCCATTTTTGAAATTATGGTTTTACTACGAATCCTGGTAGAATCCATCAGTTCAGTCTGATGGGTGGCAGGATCCTGAATGTGGTCTCCTGAGTGTATGCTCAGGATATGCTTTTAGGGCTAAATTCAGGCTTTGGCTTGTAAGGTACATAGAAGAGGAAAATACACAGACAGCCAGAGAGCTGAACATAATCTGCCTTGCGTGGGATTTCAGGTTTTGGCTGGAGCCGCACTCTGGTGTTTAATAGTAGAGTAAAAAAAGTTTCTCAAAAGCTTTAAAGAAGGGATTTACAAATTCACTGGAATGATTTAGAAATAAAAGTTACATTTTAAGTGTAAATCTACTTGTAGACATAATTTAGTATTTATCTCTATGGAAGTGATGGATACTACCCAGATAAAAAGCCCAGATCTAGTTGATAAACACTGCAAACAACTGGAGTAGAACCCAGGGATGGTTTATACTGGGTCAAACCCAGCTGAAGGCTTTTCATCCACAGCATTACACCACACATTATTGTCACTGGCAAATTACTCTGGCACTATTTGCATGCTGTTGGAATCTGAAAACATTTCACACTGCTAAAATAACCTGTCTGTTGCCATATAGACACCAATGTAGTTTTTGTGGTCCTCCAGCTACTTCCCTGCAGTGCTTTGAGCTGTGTCCCAAATGATTTACTCACAGGACCAAGTCAGGTGAATTGGATTCACACCCCTGCTCAAGGACTGGCTCCCAGGCAGGATTTATCCCTTCATCCTCACAAATTTCTGGGGTCAGCACCTACATCATCCCTCAAGGAGCCTTTGCAACCCATGGTCACAATGCACCTCCAGCAGGGACCCTCACCCTGGTCCCAGGCTTTTTCTTTTAACCAAGAGCCCTTGGGGTTAATCTTGTTGATCAAGCTGATGCCTAAATCCTGTGTCTCTGAGGTGCATCTTCCTGGCCTGAGCAGATGTACAAAGTTCTATTTTTCCCTGCTAATCCTTTTCTCTGAAAGCCAGTGTTACCTTCAGAGG
The DNA here is from genome assembly GCA_013400855.1 of Buphagus erythrorhynchus. Lineage (NCBI taxonomy): Eukaryota > Metazoa > Chordata > Aves > Passeriformes > Sturnidae > Buphagus > Buphagus erythrorhynchus. The sequence goes on from VZTT01053286.1 coordinate 17,329, forward strand.
TACATCAGGAGTGACTGACTCACTCCCACCCCTTCATGATCTCTTAGGCATAAAGCAGCTACCATTGCTTCCATGCAGGAGTAGGAGCCTCCTGGAATATCTAAATAAATAAATCAACTAGGCTTTAAAAAGGCTTAAAACGTTAGACCCATGTGGGCTGCAGGCTTCAGATTTTTAGTAACAATATCTAAGTTCTCATAAAAAATGGGCTATGAATTCTCCAGCTAGTCCTTCTAATAGAAATCCGTAGTTATCCTTTTGGAATCAATTTTTTATCCCCTTATATTTATCTGTTAATTTTAACCTTCTATGAAATGATCCTAAACCGTCTGGGCTCCCTTCTTAGTTAATTCTCCCTCCTTGCTATATCTAATTGAAAATTAAAGTTGTTTTTTTTTCCTCTATCGCTGCTCTATTCTCTTATTTTAGCTGTTCTGCTTTATATTTTAAAGCTTAGCCCAAGATAATGAGTTCTGGGAGATCTAAATTAACTCCCTGAGTTTTCCAAAGTTTTTGGATGCTGCCTGGTTATGGCTTACATCCAGATTCAAGAGAGAAGAGATATAGCTCATAGATGCTGTTCCTTCTTGGAGCTTTCCCCTTCTTTTTCTCTTTTGTAGTTGTAAATGAAAAGTAACTACACCTCCTTTCTTTTTTTTTTTTTTCTGATGTGGGTTTTTTTCCCTAATTTACTTGGTATTAGACATCCTCTTTTCCATATTTCTAGAAACTTGACCAGCTCTGAAAGCAAACCAGGTGATGATTTAAATACACATTATGAATGCAGCCAAAGGAAATGACTCCGGGGGTAGAAGATGTGGGCTCTGGGGAAGAGAAGCCTGAGACTGGAGCCATACCGGGAAAGCCTTGAGCAGGCTGAGGCAGGCAGAGACTTTCTGGACACAAAGCTGTTCCACAGCAACATCACAACTTGCCTTAGGTTCTGGCTTCATCTCTACCTGGCCTATTTTGGGGGAAAAAATAGCCAAAAATGCACAACAAACTCATCCCAAAGTACTAAATATGGAGAGGGAAGCAAAGCATCCTTTGGTTCTTTCTTCTGTTCTCTGAAGGAGAGGTTCTTCATATAGAATTCTTCAGAGTTTGATTAGATCCTGACAATGGGGTGGTGTTGTGATGGAGCTTTTTTTATTACCCCAGTGCATGGAGAGGCTGAGGTTTCCACAGGCAGGTCCTGCCACTTCCCTTCTCCCTTTGAAACCAAGCTGAGGAGCATTACAGCGCGCCTGTGCAGCCAAGTCTGCCTGTGTATTTTGGCATCTGAATGCCAGACTGGTTGGTAATTTCCCCTTAAATCCTTTCATAGCTCAAATTCCTGTCGAAACAACCTCTATCTCTGGTTCTCCATACGGAGCCTGTCTTGGCTTTGCTGCCCGCATCACCCCTCACAATCAATACCATTGCATGTTGCTTTCCTTCCTCCGTGTGCAGCGTGTATTTAAAATGAAATATTGGCCCCAAACCCCCCTCTGGATGGCTGTCAGATCTTAGCATGCCACATAAATATCAGTGAGCAAACATTCCTCCAGCCCACACAGAATGCACCCAGTGCTGTTTGTTCTGGACAAAGCCCGGCCTAGCGCAGCGAGGCCTTCGGCAAAGGCCGCTTCCAGAGGGCAGGGCCCGCCTCAAATCAACCACTTTAAAGTGCTCTCGGAAAGTTTCCAGAGTAATTTTTGTTCCCCTTTAGTTACAGACCACCTTTACTAAGGTAACTAAGCCTGTTTGTTGGGCAGCTGCCATCTCAGCCCTTGCATGGGTGGCCTGCTGCCAGCTCTCAACAATTTCAAGATGTGAGCTCCCCGATGCTCTGGGGCACGACAGGACCGTCCTGGTGATGCCTGGAGAGGCCACCTGCAACAGAGCTAGGCAGCGTTAAAGGAATTAAGGAGGTATTTATTAAAAGGCCTTCAAAGGATTCACCTTGGGCAGTACAAGAGCCTGGCCATGGCTCCATCCAAGATGGACCCAAGATAGACCTAAGATAGATGCCAGGTCACAAGTTTTCCCATTTTTGTAAGTTTTGGTCCATTTACATATTGTGGTTAATTGCCAGATTCCAGCTTCAGGTTATGCAGTCCCATCCTCCCAGATTGCTCTCCTCAATTTGCTGCTGTTTGCACTTTTAGGGCCTGAAGCTGTAATGGTGTCCTTGGTTCTTGGGCTGGAAAAGGCTTGTTTTGTCTGACTGAGCTGTGAGAAGAACTTGCTAACACTTTATATGAAGTTCAGAGTTACACACCAATGCAGTGCAGAATCTGGAAAATATGAAAGCTAAAACTTAAGGCATCACTGGTGGTCACAGTGATGTTTCTCTCTGGTACCTCCATGGCTTAACAGGGTTGCTTTCCAATGGGCCTCTCTGCTGCATTCCAGGTGCAATTTGCACTTCCCCCACCCCCCCAAATGTAGTTTATGTGCACAAGCATGTATGTATGGCCCTTATGTGGTTATTAGGGCAGAATTCACATCTGCAAACCTCACCAGGGCATTTGAACTTTGATCATCAGCAAAATGTTCCACGGGCACGGGATGCATCCCACTGGGAGAGGGCTCAGCACCTGCTACCCAGCAACTTCAAGCTCAAAAGGAGTAAGGACTCTTCACCCTTCTTTCTCCCACACCTACGTGTTCCAGAATTTCATCCAACTTCCTTGTCTCTCTGTATTTCTTTAGCAACACTTGGAGCAGTCACTACGGTGGCAATGGCCAAAATGGTTGTTTTAATAAGCTCAAGCCTTAGATTGCTACAACAAAGCCTTCTTGAGCAGCTGCTTAAGAAAACGTCCGTGACTTTTCACTTGGATGTGGGTTTTTTCCCCAGAATAATCAAGGGAAAGCAAAGAGATTGCTGCCCTGGCCCTCCGAGTGTGGAAAATAATATTTCTGCCTTGGCTTTTGTTGAATTATTTTTCCCATGCATTTATTCTTCAACCCTATCCTTGGGTCAGCTTAGAATGGCAAGTAGTCTAAGTATGATGGATTTATTGCTTTAAACTTCACAGAGTACTGGAGAATGAGGTAACAGCATAAGCAATGTGGAAAGACTTGTACATTTTTTAGTTTGATTACTGAATGTACTCGGAGGTTTCCAAAACTGACGTTGATTTTTCTTAAAAAAAAGGATCAGTTTGGCTAGAATACTGAAATTGGATCAAATCCATCTTGCATCCCCACCTAAAAATAAGATTTGGGTCTACGAGCTGAGAATCTTGGGAATAAAGATCTCCCTCCTCACATGTAATTACAGAGAGTTTCTGAAGAGGTGAAATGTCACAGTATGATGAGATGGAAAATGCATTAAGAGAGAATGAGTTCATCTTCCTGATACAGAACAGTCCCTGCACGGTAATGGGATTATGGCAGCACAGAACATTTGGGAAAGTCTGTAATGCCGTGTCTGCTCCATTTGATTTGTACACCAATGGATTTCCCTTGCCAGTAATGGCTTTCTCTGAGCTACTGCAAACTCTGAAGTGGGAAATGAAAATGGAATTATGGGAAAACAGGACCTGCCATGATCACAGTGATACTGCAGCTTGTTATGCAAAGCTGTGGAGGAGGCACTGATGTATCCCTGTGGTGATAACAGTTTTGTAAAGAGCTTGGGGCCCTCTGTAGGTACTGACAGCTCTGTAAAGCTGCACTGCCATTGTTTTAACAGCCTAGGAAGAAAAGCTGTTCCTAGGCATATATAAACTGTTTCTGTAAATGAAAACCAATTTCATTCACAATTTGTGAAACACAAGAAAGCAAAACTTCCAAGTTAATAAAAGGCAAAATTCCAAATTCATAAAAATGCCAGCAATCAATAGATTAGACATACACATCCCCATGTAAGATTTAGACAGGATGAGTTTGCTTTTACTTTTGGGAAGAATATCTTTTTGGAAAGCATCATTTTTGGGAACAAGAAAAACTCTCAACATAGTGTGGAATGTGAAAGGTAAGTGAAAAATCAGCATGAAAAATGAATTATAGGGTTCTATTAGAAAAGTAAATCTTTGTAACAGTGCCTCTGAAGAGCCACACTTCAACTGGACTATCTGCAGCTCTGTCTCCTCAAAAAATCTCTCACCTTTCTGTGCCACCACCTCAGCACAGAGAGTGCACCTACACCATCCCTTCTGGCAGGTCTTTATTGCTCTGAGATTGGCTTAGATGGATAATTATGAATCTTATAACAAACACCACCTTCAGCACTTTCCTGCTGTTTCACAACTCCCCAAAACACTTTACAACTCCACCCCACCATAACTAAAACACAAGTGTTCCCATAAAGAATATTTATGTCTTAAATTTATGTTCAAGATCTTTATGCTTATCTGCCTGCAGTGGGGCACAAAGAGCAAACAGAGGCCCCCAAATATACCATATAAACAAATATTTTGGACCTATGATACAGTTTGTATTTATTACTTTTACTGAGATCACAGAGTCAAGTGTTTTAAGATTACAACTGGTAAACTATATATATGTAATAGTTTACAAAACAAAATATTGGCCTTCTGTGTGTCATTGTACAGTTCAGTTCAAATGAATTTATATTTTGCATAACATATTTTTATGACTGACTGACACAGTGGTGCTCTAAAAATATTAATTCCCTCTGATTAGATACAGACTAGGATGAAAAACAAGTTTTGTGACATATCTTGGTTTCTGAAAGAGTACTGGTATTTCAGCCAGGTGACAAAATGACTTCCCACAGTATGCTGAAACCAACAGTGCACAAAGAGGCATGTGAAGTAAACTAAGCAAACCCAAACTTTGTGCTTTCCCCTCAGCCTTGCCTGCAATACCTTGCTCATTTTCTCTTATCTGATGCTAAGCAGATGACCTGGCAATAGAAGTTAAATGTATTGCTCTTCAGAATTATACCCTGTCTCCAACTTACTTAATTCAGCACATTATTTCCTGTATCTGATGGAATTTTAACAATGCCTGTATGCCTCTCACTATGTTTCATAAGTTCATCTATTTGCAGATTTCACAGTTCACATGGTAAATTGTGTAAACCAGTTACTATAAATAAAGAAAAAACTAAGCTGTCACAGTGGTGTAAGTCTGAAGCATCTCCAGCAAAGCCAAATGATGCCATGAAGTAATTCTAAATTTATGTAGGTATTACTAAACCCAGTGTAACTTTTTTTTTCCCCTGTGAGTGGGAGTTCTGGAGACCCAAGCAGTCACATACACAAGCACACACACAAAATATGCACTGGCACTTAGCCATGGGTGTCTGAACATGGTCTACACCAGGCTGATTTGTGGAGAGGATTTTACTGTCCTTACACTGACTCTGAGCCTCCACAGAAAACCTCCAGGACAAAAGATACTGAGTTTTGTCCTGTGACTCACAGAGTGCAGAGCAGTGGGATGGTGTTGGGATGTTTGGTGTGGTGTGGGGAGCAGCTTTTACACCACTCACCTGTGTTCAGGGCTTTTCCAATTTTATCACTGAAAACCTGTGCTTGTGGTTAAACCTTCTAAGCCCAAAGCACTTTTTGGGGTGCCAGCTGAGGACTCAATAATCTCTCTTGCATTAAAAGACTTTGCTGGTTCATGTAATAAACCAGAAGTATCTGTATTGGCAATGTTATTTGAAACAAGAATTGAACTATCTTTACGAGACAAGTTACTATATGGGCACCCACAGGAAAAAAACCCTTGAAAATGTTGCACATGGCAAGTATGAATGCAGTGAGGCACTCTGGCAGCTCTATAAAAATCAAATCACTTCATGAAAAAAAGGAAAAAATCCTCTAAACCATGTACCTTTTTTTTTCCTGAAAATTCCAGCCTATGCCCAGAGAATCTAATTTTGCCTCTCACTATAGGCTCCACTTTGTCAGTGACAACAGCATGGCATGAGGAGAAACATTCACCTGAACATACTGCTGAAAGCCCACAATTAATGATGAAACCCTGTTCAAAGCCTGTCCTTAAGATCATCAAAGCCCAGGCTTGTATTCCCTGGCATTTTGGATTGTGCTTTGAGAGAGGGAGCATCACTCACTGGCCATCCCTAATTCCTCTAAAGCCTCGTGGCTGACTCTGGCCTTGGGCAGTGCCTTGGTGGCAGAAGAGAGGCTGAGCTGGAATTTAACTCAGGGAGCAAAGTGACTTCCAGCAGCTTGGAACTGTTGATGTGCAGTCTGTAGTACTGACCTTGTAGAGCCATTTCTGTTGGTAAATGAACTGGCTGCAGAAAAGCTGGAGGCTTGTCCACATCACATTTTTCCCCTCACACTGCACCCAATTCTAGTTCTCTTGAGGTCTGCACTAGTTGAACTGGAAGAAAAGTGGAAGCAAACAGGTATTATTCTCATGGAAAGATGCTTTGATTTTTTTTTATCTAACTTTGCCTGATGTGGTGCAAAGAGCTGAAATACAATGAAGTAAAACATGGCAAAGCCTTCCAAGCTGGGCTTTTGACTTTTTATAGCCATATATACATATTTATGTATGTATATAAAGAGTGATAACATGGAAAAAACAGCTTTTTTAATGGTTCAATTCTCATAAACCAAATTATATGTTTATCAAGCTATTTTATAAAGAGACACCTAGGAGCTTTCTCTTTAGTGTTGCCACTTAAACATAAGAAGCTGCACAAGAGAAGGGTGCTGGCAATTCAGAGGAACTTCACTCCCATGGAGAGGACTCCCAGTTACTGGAATTCTGCAACACTAAGTAAGGGGTAGGATCAGCTTTGGGGGTCAATCACTGAGGCCTCCAGCATGAATTGCATGTGCCTTTGAGACATCAATCTGTTTTCTGACTTTTTCAGGAGTCATTACAAAGCTTTTTTTTGGTCTGCAGACCTTTGGGACTTGCTTGTTAAGAGCTTTTTGAAGTGTAACAAGGAGCTTGGAGCATGAGGTTTCATCAAATTAAAAAGCTACAACTTCTCTAAGGAAAAGGTGGCAGCAGAAAAAGAATATACATCCATACATGTGTATACACATATACTCCTGTTCCATGCAGAAAGTCTTCTAAATAAAATCATACAAAAAATGACCAGTGCCATATATTATGTAAACTCACAAGGCGTACTTTCAACACAAATCGGAAGCATAAATTAAAAGAGAGCCAGAAATAGAGACAGAGACGATAGCAAAACATTTTAAATATAGAATTTGCACAATTGGTATTTCGTTAAATAAGAATAAATAAATTCATTACATACCAGTTCACATACCAGTTGTAAAAACAATAAATTATTTTATTTTTTTCAGTGCTGTGTTGCTTTTTTTTTTTTTTAAACAGTTGTTATTAATCCACAAGATTATTCCCTCTTCCCCTTGTGATAAAACTGTTTCCACAGGAGGGCAGCTGAACTTAATTTCTTGTACACAGTCAAAGCAAAGATGCCAGGCTTTTTCCTAATGAGAATATCCTACCTGAAAAGCAGATGCTGTAAGCCCCACTGATGCTCAGGGGTCCAAATTCACCTAAGGGCAGAGTAATTGAACAACGAGATTGTTGCTGGCTGTGCCAAGAGCAGGTTTCCATCGAATCCAGCTGTGCAACACTGGGCAGAAATGTAAACAATGATGTCACAGTGTGAGTGACATGGAATTCAGCTGAGAACAGACCTTGCACCCATTCTTCATTCATCAGGTACAAGGGACAGCCATGACTGCCAGAGGCAAGGTTTGGAAGTGGACTCTGATTTAGGAACACCTGAAAAAGCAAGTGCTGACTTACCCTTTATCTCACACTTGAAGGGTCCTGCCTTGGTCTGTCCCCTTTGCCTCCTCATATCTTTGCTTGTGTTAATTCACTTCATTGCTACACTGGTGAGAATCACTGCAGTGGTTTGTTCTTGTATTTATTTCTAAGTAAACTCTTTAATTTTTAAAAGATACTCCTGATCTAAGGAAGCTCTGAATTTATACCCGCATATGGCATGCCTAGATAGCATCCAAAAGCTTTCTTCAGCCTGCTGAATATATAATAAATTATTACCATGATGCAAACACAAATACTTGCACATTCTGTCTCTATTATGACAGAACACAAACACCACTTAATGCAGCAGCTGTATGCTGAGACAAATGTTGTCTATGCTGAAACACATTAAATCTCTGGATTTTTCCTCTCATGATGGTTTCTATTTGTTATGGACTTTTTGGAGAGGTTCTAGGACATGTTTAATACATATACAAGCATCAAAATTAGATTACTTGGAAGGAAAAATAAGGCATTTCAAAGTCATCTTATTTTAAGAGGCAGAGGAGGCATAAACGTTTAGTTTTCAGCAGTCTGCAAATTTTCTGAGACTTGATCTCAGTTCTTAGATTGGGATCAAGAATAAATGCGGAGTGTTCCTCAAGATCCACAGTTTTGCACAGGGTCTACTCCTGACTAGAAGGCCACACCATTTCTGAATGCTGATTAATAACATTTGTTGGCAATCTTACTTAACAGAGGAGGAGGCCCTGCCCTTGGTACTGTTTATTTAAAACAGGGCAAAAAACCAGATCCTTCTCCAGATTTCACAGTTGTAGATGTAGCAACTCTATGCTGTTTTGAAATCATCACATGATTTTTGAGAGTTCACACAAACATGCCACAGTTGCAAAAAACATGTTTGTGTCAGCCTGGAGTCAGACCTGCCCTTCTTGCTCCACACTCCAGCAAGTTTTCCCTGCTGATTTCATGCCTGGGATTTTCAGAAGAGCCTGAGGTGTTCCAGTGCTCAAGTACCACTGACTTACAGCTGAGGCTTGTCTGAAAATCCTCCTGCAGTCTCCTACTCTCCTGTGTGGATGAACAAAGGAGTAAAAGATAAGGTTCTACTTTCATCAGGGTTTTTTTACCATTTCTTTTGGTACCTGTTATCTTAGGGTCCAATTCAAAGCCTGCTGATATTAAAGAGAGCAATTTTACCAGGGTTGCTCTCAGGCCTCCACCTGCACAGGGTGAAATGCCCATCCTCAGTCACAGAACTTCCACAAGACAATAACAGGATTCAGGAATTGCTGCCAAGGAAAACTGTTACCGGCTACTGCCTGTGCTGTGGAAACAGTCTTATTGATATTGGACAAGTCCTCCACATCCTGATGTGGTTTGACTTCCTAGTGACCCCTCTTCCTCCCAAATGTGGTAGATATACAAAACATGAATGCCTTCTATAGCTTTAAAAAAAACCCCAA
>VZTT01053291.1:2492-19513 GCA_013400855.1 Buphagus erythrorhynchus
TGTCCAGTTCTGGGCCCCTCACTACAAGCAGGAAATTGAGGGGTTGGAGCATGTCCAGAGAAGGGTAAAGGAGCTGGTGAAGGGTCTGGAGTGCGCATCCTATGAAAAGCAGCTGAGCGAGCTGGGGGTGTTTAGCCTGGAGAAAAGGAGGCTCGGGGCAACCTTATCACTCTCTGCAACTTCCTGAAAGGAGTTTGTAGCCATGTGGGGGTGCATTGCCAAGTCATGTCCAGCCTCTGACCCACCAGCATCCCCAAGTCCTTCTCCTAGGGCTGCTCTCAGTCTGTTCTTCCCCAGCCTTCATCAGGGGTTGCCCCAACCAAGGTGCAGCATCTTGCCCTCGGTCCTGTTAAACCTCATACATTCCTACAGATCCATTTCTTGTACTTGTCCAGGTTCCTCTGGATGGCATTTCATCCTTCAAGTGACAAATGACACCCCTCAGCTTGGTGTCAGATAACTTAACCGTGACTGTGCAGCCCGCTTTCCTAGTATGATTTTCCCAAAATATTTCCAATTAAAATAAACATTTATTTTACATTCAAAATGTTCAGAATATACATATTTAATATAGCTACAGAGAGCATTTTTTTCCATTGTTTTTGGAGTTTTTTAACTGATATGTAATTGGCCAGCATGCAAAAAACTGCTTCTACATTAAGTATTTTCATTTTCTTTATAGTCAGTATAGGAAGCTTTCAAACTGTGAACATTTCAAAGTATTTTGCAATTTAAAAAATCAGATTCAATTTTTTACATATACCACTTAGTATGGAGTTGTCACACCTCCTGTCAGATTCATCAGTTTTCCATTCTAGCCAGTGTCCCATTTAGCTTGAGAAAAAAGTCATACACAGCTTTTCTCCTCCAAGACATTCCTTCCTACACAATAAACGTACCTTCTGCCCCCTTTCAACTACTGAAGCTTCAAAACAAATAACTATATCATCACAGCATCTGTTTTATGTTTTCTTTAATAAACACTACTAAACCCCTAATTATTTCACACCACAAATGTTAGTAACTTGAAGAGTATCATAGAAAAATATCACAAAGAGGTCATTTAGAGAAGAATAAAAAAGATAATGAAGGTAGGTGACAGTTTTTAAGTATAGGAATAGATTGCCTACCTCCAGATTTGTGTTTGTTATAACAGAAGATAAATACTAACTACACATAAGGAATTACTAATTCTTTAGTTATGCAAGGGAGGTACACAAGCAAAATCTTGAAAGAAAATTAAGTGGGTTACAACACAGAGAGAACAACAACTCTTCTGTTTACGGGCCACAGACTGTTGATCTACAAAATATTTGATTTTATCACACAAATTACCGGCCAAAAATGCTCACCCAAGGTGCTAGTTAGGTTTCATGAAACAGTAATGTGAACAGAATACTGCTCAGCTGCTGAGTTCCATGATAGTAAATTTGGAAGAGGGAAGGGGAAAGGGACAAAAATGGGAGGGAGAAAAAATTCTGTCAAATCAACGTCACATATCATTCTTCATTTTTTAAATTGCAGCAATACTTTGTTTTTGAAGACAAGTTCTCTAAAGTGTGATTGCAATAGGTGTTTGCATGACAAGTTGTTCTTTAAAGAGGTCACATACCTCCACTCCAACAAAAATATTATGTATTAAATGTTAAAAAGAGATTTCTTGTTAATATGATACGGACTTAATATGGTATGCTACTAGTTGGTTATGATGAGGAACTTTGAAGGCTGACAGAAACACATTCTTATGAATAATAAGCCTATATTCAGCTCTTTGGAATCAGCTACAGGAGATGAGCTTAAAAAAAGATTTTTTCATCTCTTCTTGAGAAAGTTACAGTGGTTGGTGAGATCAATGCAAGTATCTACTTAATGCATACATAATTCCTTGCATTTGAATTTTAGTCTTCAGCAATTACACTGAGATTCAGGGCATTTGATTGAACATAACAGGCTTATTTTGTTTTGATACTTTTTCTCTATGTAACCTTTCCTCCTAGTTTCACATTTGCATTTCAGGTCATTGACATTATCACAGACATCATTCTCAGTGTCCATGTCAGAGATAAAGTACCAATAGTACAAGGAATATCTGCTCAATGTCATGAGGGAAATCAATTAATAGGAAAAACATTAAAGCTCTATCAACATAGATGTGCCATCCAATCATCTACCAACTAGTTTATAAATATCTGATACAGTACTTTAAAAAAGGCACAGCACTTAGCTACTAATCTATGATATAGTTCGAGTTTGGTTTCATTACTGTTTTTTACCCCAAAGAGTTTCTGCACTGTGAAGAAAAATGGGAGAGGAAACAACTATTTTACTCTTACATTAGTAGGCAAAATGAGATATTGAGCTAATAAGTTCAATATATTATTTTTTTTTAAATAATTTTAAGCTTAGAAATAGACACATTTTTCAATTTTTGATAGATTCAGACACTCAGGATAAAAAAAATTATTGCAGTTGAAAATAAGATTTTAACTTTGATTGAACCATATCAGTCAAAAACACTTCTATAAAAATGATGGGTTACCAAGGTTTTGAGCTTTAAATTTCTTTAATACAATAAAATGGCACCTTGAAAGGGATATAAATTTTGTGGGAAAAAACCCAAACACTTTCTTGTTTCTGTTTTTCAAAACAAATTAGAAAAAGAAAAGTTTGTTTATTAGCCTTTTTAAAATGCGGATTTTTCTGACTTTCCGTGTTTTCTTCTGAGAAAGGATTTTATAGGAAGAAAAGAATTTACCATTTCATTTAACTATTGCAGATTGGCACATCAATGTAATTGTATGCCTTTTTCAGCTAGGATCACTAAAAAGGCTAAGTGAATGTAGTGGTAAGTTACAGTCTTTATAATGATTGATACAAATCCAGTTGCAAAGCCCCCAGAGTGCCTGGAGCAGATGCCTTTATGTGTAACAGCTCAGCACTAGGAGTTACCTGGCTCTTTCTGGCTCCACTTTTGCTCTCATTTTACCAAGACTTAAAACTACTCCTGAAGCTCTAAACTCTTAGGGCTTACAGTTCTTACTGTGTGCTGCATAGCAGAAAAGTTCTGTAACAGTTGAAGGGTTTATCTCTTCTTTTTATCCCAGCAACAGGCAAAGTGGAGCGAGCTGCAAGTGTAAAAGTCCAATTTCTTCCCTTTTCTATTATCTGCAAGCCAGCTGACGCTGCAAACTTATACCAACAGTAATCCTGAAACAGGAAGGAATCATCCAGGCATGCTATTGCAAGACTGAAATCTGTACAACTCTGTCTTTTCCTATATTTTTGTGTAATGATCTCACATTCTTTGAGAAGAGCAGGCAAATTGCAGTTTTCCACTGCTTAAGAGAAATATTTAGTTTCTAAGATATTCTTCCATATCTTGGCTTTGCTGAGAGAGCAACAAATGGGGACGCTAGGAGTTCTTGTTAAGAGTTATAATTTAAAAATTATTCACTTTAGCCTCATAGGCATTAGAAGCTCAAATATGATGTAAAAGTCATATTTGGCAATGGGATATGATACACATGTGTCCTAAGATGGAAATAATTGTAAACATTGCTTTAAGATAAAGGTTTATTCTTAATAGACTCCCTGATTTAGTCCTTCCTTTTTCTGAAGTAGAGTTTCACATATCAGATTTCACTGATATATAACAGTGATTTCAGCTGAGCGCTCTGGGAAATTCTGTAACCATCTTAGCAAGGAGAGTGAATTTTCAATATAGACAATGCTATCAGGGGTCAACTATCTTCCTACAAATTCCACTTGCAATTTTTCATCTTGCTCTGCTCTCATTTTGCTTTCCAGATATGAAGACTGTATCAAATAAGTAGATCATAATCAACAACTTCCACTTTTCTAAACTGGCCAGTTTATTAACTCAAAAGTCCTGTTCTCTCTTTTTTAATGTCCTGGTTTCTTGCTTTGTCCTCCAATCTTCCTTGAAGCACCCCTAGCTGAAACCTGAAGCCTAAGTTGATACAGCCCAGAGACAAGCATAGCTCAGATTTCTGAGGAAGTTTCTGCACTGTGAGGCAAGATAGCAGTAAGAAGACTTAAGAACAAGAACAGCAAATTAGATCTGAGCATAAAAAACAAGGACATTGATTACATCTATCACCAGACCACAATTTCTATATAACTTTTTGCACTGCTGCCCAGCCTTGGCTTGTGTGTGGCTTGTTCACATATGCCAACAGTGCTAGACAATTATGGTGACATGTGAAAGCACTGCACATACATGTCAGATATCCTTGGTCATGTCTAGCACAGAAATCAGAAGGTCACTTCAGAATTATTTCAGTGCTTTATGTCAAGAAGGAATTAGGATCATGGTGCCTTACTCAGACAAACGCATGTTGAGCATGCTCATAAGTAGTTGACCCTACCTTTCTGCATGTCAAAACCTTACGGAAGAGTCTCTTAGAACTGTGGAAGAAAAAGAAAATACTAACCCAGTAAATTATACACCACTGTTCTAATCAGTTTCATTTCAATAGTGTTGTGGAAATTCAGAGTTTCAAATAATGAACATAGAAGAAGTCACAAAGCTTGTAATTAGAAATACAAAAAACCACTGGTTTGTGGCTTTTGCCGTGTTTTAGGAAGCAAGAATTCTGGGTTTCATTTTCAGCTTTATGTCAGATCTTCTGCTGCTATTTGGGTAAAGTTGTTCATTCCTGCTATAACATTTCAATTTGCAAACCAGCAGAATTAAGCCACTGTTGGGATTTTTAGGTAATCTTAATCAGCCCAGGTCTTCAACACCATGTGTATGACTTTGAGTGAGCTGAGACATGTAAACTCTAAAGCAGCCAACTTTTGGTCTGAGAGCCTTATAGCTCTAAAAGCTTAAAACTTGAACTATCTAGATTAAAGTGCCTCGTCTGTTCAGCTGTATGGTTTTCTGACTAGCATGACCAAGGTGAACAAGGAGAGTAACAGGCAAGTCCATACTGTACCTGAGATTATGGCAAATTTCCTTTTTAGGGGGGCAAAAGGGAGAATGGGAATTTTTCTGCTGATGGAAAAAACTAGTCACATAGAAATACCCTAACTGAAATATTTCTACAGTTTTATAACTAAGCATAATATCACATTCTGCAAACTTACCTATTCAAATGTTGATAGTAAGATCTTCCAAAAATGTCTTAGCCTCTAAGATTTAAGCATAGATGCAAAATCTTTTTACACAGAGTGTAATTATCCGTAGTGTAAATGTTGAGGAAATGGTGGTTTACAAAGACATATGTACTCTTCTGAATTTGTGCAGAGAAATAAATGATGGTTACCTTAGAATCTCACAAGCCCTTATCTATCTCATTATTCCTAAAACAGTAGCTTTCCTTATGCTGTTATCATGCCTGGTTCCTTTTTCTTCCTTCAGACTTCACAAGAAATAAAATCTAAAAAGAAAAAGCAAAAACAAACAGACAAAACCCCAAACAAAACAAAACAAAACTCCAAAGAATATCCAAAACAAAAACAGAAAACAAAAAAAACAAGGACCAACCAAACTCATGTTAGGTTCTGATCCAAACATCCTGATCCACTAGGTTTTTATGAAATCAGGACAGATGTCCACTTCAATCAAATAAACAAGAAACAAGAACAATTTAAACTGGATGAACTAATTTCTCTGTCTTTTTATAAACACTCAAGCTTCAGTCTTTGTTCATGTCTGTCTGCCTGCTAACAGCCACCGGTGGAGAAACTGGGCAGTAAGACATCTTTTCTCCTGTCTCAGGAAGGCACTGACACCAGTGACAGCAGCTCCACTGCCCAGGAGCTTCCAGACCAGGAGTTCTGACAAGAAAAGCAGCTGGCCTCCACCCTCTCCCCAAAGCCCACTCTTATTACTTTGGCAGGCAGAGACTCTCACTATGCATGCCCAGGAGCTGTCAAAGTTAGTCCCAGCCTGACTAAGGCCTGGACTCATGCTGAATGTGTCTACAACATCTGGAGAGACAAACAAGGCTCTGGCTGGTGCGGAATGGTGCGTTGGTGGCTCTTGGCAGCAGTTCTCTTGCCTGTCCCTGAAGCTGCTGGCTGTGCTTCTCTGGTTGCCATGAGAATGCAGCTGCTGCCCTGAGCTCTCTCCAGCCTTCTGCAATGCATTGGGACCAAAGCAGCAGCATCACGATGTGGGCAGCACAGGGCATGTTCCATCTCCCACAAACTTCGGTCTGACCTTCATTATCCTGTGTCTACACCAGGTCTGCTTTGGCTGCGTGATACAGTGGGCAGTAAGAAAACAGACCGTCCCACTCTGTGTGGGCCTTCTCCAGTGCATCAAGTTCCTGGTGCAGGTGGAAGATGATTTTTTAGACTAAATCAACATGCCTCCCACAGAGCCATTGGATGCCAGATCTGAGCACCCAGGCACCCACCATCTTTTTCCCAAAGGATACAATTCCTCAAGGCAGCAGAGACAGTACCCAGGGCTGCTATAGGTGGCCTCCCACCAGACATCTGGGCAAGCATTTTCCAAGGCTATCCAGAAAGCCTTAAGCTCATGATGCCCTGGCTGCAATAGTTGTTGCAGGAGATCTAAGGAATATGGTGGTGGCTGATGGTCACAACAAAGACCCTGATCATGACCAGTCTGTGCCTTCTAGGACTCAACAAGGAGGCCATAGCCCAGGAGCTGCAGCCCAGCCTGCAAGACCTAGCAACATTCTTGCACTGGCCAGTAGATTTGATACTGCACCAGTGCAGTGAAGAAGACCAGAGGCATTTGGACCAAAAGGACACCTCCAATTCCAAAGGGGCAGGAAAACACCCCCATAGATATCCCCAGACCCTCTACCTCACTGGAGAGGTCTCTATGTTGTCAGCATTGGCATCTCCAGTAGAAAGTTTGGAAGTTTTCCTTCACTCACTCCCAAAATTTCTCAGTTTACTTGTGTCTTGCTTTCTTGTCCCTCCAGCAGACAATAGCATGGTTCCCTTGTGAATGTGATGTTTCTTTCAGTTTTCTGAAGATTGCTTTTCATTTGTGATGAGGCAGTCTGTTGCAGACTCCCACTACAACATCACGTGTGTTTGTCTGCATCCTCGTCCTGGTGCACAAGCCGTCAGTTGTCTCATTATCTGTCTTCTGGGCAAAGAGCTCCATACATATCAGCTGCTTTCACATCAGTTGGAATTCTTCCTCTTCCTCCTCGTATTCCTGTCCTGCCCACTCTGGATCCACCCACAGCAGCAGTTCAGTTGGGTGAGTTGACCCTCTCCATGGAGATTGTGGCCCTGCAGACATGTATAGACCACAAATTCGTCGTTTTTGCTCCCCACCCTGCATGTGTGAGAGATGTGAAGAATGAAGAAACTAGAAAATTATCTCCAGCAGGCACAAATTAGTTCTGGAAATACAAGGAGAAATGTTTCTTGTCTACATTGTGCCTCAGAGGCTGCTGGAAACTGAGATGACATCTTCTGAGGTGTCATAAATTCTGAGACTCCCCTGGCATGTTGCAAACTTCATTCACAGAGTCACTCTCACAAAAGATATATAATCTTTTTTTGGAGAGTGCCAATAAAGAAAATCACACATACTCTAGTCCAAATATACTCTGAATGAGAGCATTACTGTATGAGACAACATGCAATTACGGCATAAGACAACATGCAATTGCACCGTACCTAGTGCTTTATATAATTCCTTGGAATTATGTTGCTATGTTAGACAAATATACATAAAGAGCATGAGATAGCCTATAAAATCTTCAGAAAGAAAATAATTATATTTTTTTAAGAGCACCAATCTAACCTTCTCCATCAAAACCTTTCCCTCCACACACTAAAAACCTGAAGTAGTTTAGATGGAAAATGACAGCTTTTTTCATTATGTAACACTCCTACAACAACTGCTTCTTCCAGTTCCAAAGGGACCAATTAAAGAGGCAATGGCAGTGCTTGAATTTGTACTTCTTCCCATTACCTGAACTATCATCTGGAAATACTGGCCCAGGATGACTACTTCCATATTACTTGTCCATGAGAGGGGTCTTTTCTGTTTCGAGTGGTTTGACTCACAGGACGTCAAGTGTATTTTTCTGATAATGAGAAACTGCTTTGGTGATTCACTGTAAAAAAAGGGGGTGAGTTCAGAATAAAGTAGATACATAAGAGAGATGCATTTTGCTGGAGGAGTAGAGAAAGCAAAAAAGTACCTGAGGGGAGATTCTACATGTCTTCTTCAAGATTCTCAGTAAAAAGCTGACTAGTGACTTTTTCATTAAACACAGACATTGAAACATCGCATTATATTTATGATGATCACTGTTTTCACATGAAAACTTTCTATGAAAAAGGTGTCATTGAAAGTGCAAAATTCAGGGACAGAGCACTTTCTCTTTATATTTTTTAGTATTCATCTAATTTTTTTGTTTTTCAGTCTTTATTAAAATAGTAATTTAATTTAAAAGCAGGAGTCTTTATACTGATAGAAAAAAATCAAGCTACCTTATTGTATATAATTATTCAGATAGAAGTAGAATATCATTACCACAAAATCTTTGCATGTTGAAAAGATGCCATCATATAATTAAGGGATTTTTAAGAAGAATATTCTTCTTTTTGTTTTCTTATTGTTTTCTTCTGATTTTTCAACCCATTCATTTAATAAATTTCCACTGGCTGTACTCTTGTTTGAGATTACCACAATCTTCCATTTCTTCACAGCATGAATCATCCTTTATTAGCAAAGGTACCCTTTGAAGACAGTAAATTTTCAAAGAACTAAATCCAGGTTTTGCTAGTATTTACTATAATGCTACCTTCCTCACTTAAAAATTCAGTGTAAGGTCTTAACTTCTAAAAGTTGTACTAGGCTTGGCTCTGCATAAAATCTACTGCTAAAACAGGTTATCTGGAGAAGCTCTGGAAGTTCCATCCCTGGATGCAGTTATGGCCAGTTGGATGGAGATATAAGCAGCCTGGTCTTGTGGAAGGTGTCCCTGCACATGGCAATGTGGCAAAGAAGTTAGAACTAGAATTAAAGATTCTAGCTTTAATTTGCAAGACACTAAATGTTTCCCCACGTCAAGCCTGTTTTGCCCATGACAGTAATTGCTGAGTGATCCTCTTGTTTTTCATCTTGGTCCACAACCTTTTTGGCGTATTTTCTCCTGCCTGTGCTTTTGGGCAGGGGGAATGAGAAAATACCTTGGCAATTACCTGGCATGTAGCTAGAGTTCACCAAACACCAACTCAAATGCTTATGTCACAAGCCTTTGAAAATTTCGAGAAATTCCTGGAATTTTTGAGTATACACAGTTTGCCATTGTTTTTTTGACAAGAGCTCTTATCATTTCCCTCTTTAGATGCAGTGTTTCTTAAATGACTGAGGGACCAAAGCTGCAGTACCGATAGCACACTACCAACACAAACCTACACAAAACACATACAGCATATATATATTCTGTTCTGCTTTCACTGTGATAGTTACTTCTCTTCTGTAGGAACAGTAAGCACATAAAGGCAGTGCAAAGAAAAGCAGAACATTTGTCCTTTGCTTTGTGCATTGAATTATTCATTCAGGGCTTTCTGAATTTGTTCCAAATAATTCCTCTGTGCTCCAGCACTTTAAAAGACATTTCTTGGCACCTTAATAAAACTCAGCAAAACATTTAACCTGAAAAGACTTTTGTCATGTCTTTAAACATTATTCTTAATTGTAGGACTACTTCTGTATATAAACACCTAAAATCCTTGTTTAAGGAATAGTTGTGGAAGGAAAGCAATAGATTAAGTTTTTTAGACTAGATTACAGAAATGAGTAGATTTAGTAGATTAGACTCTCTCTTTAAATTCCCTGCGGATTAAGGAATTTTATTTCATCCCAAATATGGCCACAGACTAGCAATGGAAAAGTATGCACTGCATGACAGTACAATGTAGACATCTTAAGATCTGCTCAACATGAGTTTGTTTAAATAAAAGAGGTCCTTCAGGTCCACTACCATTGCATTCCTCCTGTAGGTGAACTTGCTGAGAAATGAGCAAGTTGAGAAGCTCATGACTGAGGCAGAGCTGTCTTCTTACACAGTTTCCTATGTCTACTACTTTTGATAAACCACTGAGATCTGCCTCCAGTTTCTGCATTACTCACATTTTCCCCTCCTACTTTGATAATTTTCAGGAGTTAATTAAACCAAGGTTTAACCACCCTGTACTAAAAGGAGTCTGCAAAATGGATCTGAGAACTACACATTCAGTAATAACAGTATCATTGAATGCGAACATAAAAATGCATAAAATCAGCACGTGTATTTCCTCTGGAACTGTCTATATTCAGATAGCAGAGACAAACATAAATTATTTTGTACATAGTATCAATTTCCTGTTCTATTGTTGTTTCCTACTATCTGATCACTATGCATCAACATAAAATACAAATCACGGGGTTTCACACTTAGTATCCTTGACAGATCCCATTCATTGGTTGGATTTGCAACTTAGAATCATTGCCATTGGAGAAGACCTTTAGGATCATCAAATCCAAACACCAGCCTAGCAACATGTTGTTCACCACTAAACCATGCCCCCAAGTGCCACATCTACCTGTCCTTTGAACAGTTTTAGAGGTGGCGATTCCATCACTTCCCTGGGTAGCCTGTTCCAGTGCTAGACCATCCTTTCAGTAAAAAATTTTTTCCTATCCTAAAAATCTTTACTATCCTAGATTGACATCCTCTGGTGCAGCTTGAGGCCATTTCCTCTTATTCTGTCACTTGCTACCTGGGAGAACAGACCAACCCCCACCTGGCTACAACGTCCTTTCTGGTAGTTGTAGAGAGTGATAAGGTCATCCCTGAGCCTTCTTCCACCTACACCCCTTTCCTTGGTACCCATAGGAAGCTACTGGCAATGTTTGAATGGTGAACACATCTCAGGAGGCCCAAAAACAGCCATCATGCAAAAACTGCCTTACACTTTAATAAAAGATCCAATCTGTCTCATCTACCAGCCTGGGTAGCCATTCACGAGCCAGTTTGGAAAGTGCCTCTAAACCAAACTGTCTGTGCCAAAGGAATTCTGTGGTTTCAATTCTAGCTGTCAATTCAACAGGCATACATAAAGTTTAGTATCCTGGCAATGTAATTTCTAGAAGGCAAATAACTATTTGAGCCCATGAAATACAGATATGAGATGACTGCTATTTTTTTTCGTTCCTTTATTACACTTCTTTTTTCACAAATTTGTAGTCCAGCATTGGGAAAAAGATAATAAATGCTTTTTAGCTGAGCCCTTTTTCAGTCACATATCAGAAGTCAGTAAAGGCTGCCTGAACCTAGTGAAATTCTTATGCAAATTTTTCAGGTGCTAATGGATCTAGCATCTTACATCACTTCCCTTTTCAGATACTCGTTAACTCTGACATCTTAGTTCTCTACTGTGTAAGGTGACTTTCCTGCCTATGACTGGTTGCACTGATTTTACTTAAGACTGTTTTAGAAATGAACTATTGTTTGAATGCTGTTATTTTAAAGTAGTATTTTTATAGTGTCTACTGTAGAATATTTCATTTTCTCAACTCATTTTTTCTTTTTACTTCACTAATTTGCATATAAGGAGGAAGATGGAGGCTTTTATCTGTACACACATATTTACACACGTATAAATATGTATATGCATGCAAATTCTTCTAAATCACAGAGCTTACTCACTTTCAAAATGCAGAACAAGCTTCTAAAATGAAAGCACTCTTTCTTCATAAAAATGCAGGATTCCAAATTTTGAAAACTGCTTTTTTTTCCTGGAAAAGTCAGATTTTCTGCTGAAGGAAAACCATTTGAGAAGTGTGTCTAGAGAATGGGCGGGTATGCTAGGATCTACGAGATAGGGAATAGAAACAAATTGTGAAAAAGCAGAGCTTCTGCTCAATCCCTCAGTGTTTTCCTTGAAGAGCCAAATAAACTTTCTTTGTTCTACAAGATTAAGAAAAATATTGCAAGATACCATTACATATTCCACAATTTTGTTTGGTTGGATGTGCACACCATTCTTCCAAGGAAGCCAAACACAACATTTTCAGAGGTAGAAACCAGACACAAAAAGCAGTGCAGGATACGTAATCTCCCTGAATTCCTGCAGATTGCAATTTGATAGACAAATTCTGCCTGGAAACAGAGATGTGTAAATAAATGAAAAATTAATCTAGATTATGATGACTTTTGTTGGAAAGTAGAATCTGACCCCAATAGCTTCAGGTTTACATCTCTAAACTGACTTACCTAAAAACCATTAAGATGTGATTGATTTAGTTTTGCACCGTTTGTGTTGCTAAACTTAATTTCTTTGGTTTTCTTTTTCATATCCCTAATTGTAGTCTCCAGCCACGAACACTCACCCCTTCTTTCTGGTTCTGCTGCTTAGTTTAGGCTCTGATGGCACTTTTGCTAGGTTGGTCATGGCCTCTATCCCTTCCACTGCTGTCAGAACACTACCTGGTCTGTTGATGCAGACCTACAGGGTGAGCAGGAGTTGTCCTCCTGGTACAAGAAGTTGACATCCCTCAGCCTTCACCATTGACTCTATATTTTTCAGCTTATCTTCTAGTTCAGCACTGCAGCAGTTTTATTTGGCAACACACATCTTCCACCCACACAGCCACCCTGCAAACAATAGCACCATCACCCACACCCTAGTCACAGTGAGGCCTCACGCTGCTTAACGGCTGACAGTCCCCTGCCTGGAGACTTGTATTCTCCCCTGAGAGCCCCATCCAGGCTGCTGTCTCTGATGTGCTGAGGGGGTTTGTCCAGTGGGTGCTGAGAACAATGACTGGTAGAGCATCACCACAATTGCTGAGCATTTATACACTGCTTTCAGCACATGTTCTGACTCCATTTTGTAGGAACAAGCTACTGCATCTGCTGTTACCTTCAGTTAAAAATTATTATTCTAAGAGCCTCTTTACATCTCAACTACATCCTCTTCAACACAATTTCTGTGGATCTTTGCTCAACACTGTAGGTTTAATTTGTGCTTTCTTTCACATCTCCTAGTACAACTCAGAGTTCTGCATATGAAATCCATCACAATGTGTTATTTCTCCACATTATAACATTCTTTGACTGTGGCATTAATTCCATAAAGCACAAAGTTTTTTCTTTCCTCTAAGAATTTTCTCTTTCTTTTCAGGACTAATATCACACACACATAGTTGGTTCTACCACCTCTGCGACGAACCACATAGAAGATGTCTATCTTTGGATCAACTGTGATCCCATCCTAGAAAAATAATTTTAAAGACAAAGATTGCAGACACTTTTCTTAGACTTTTTGTTACTTGAAGTTATGCTTTCTCATTATAATAATCCAGTACAGTTTTGCATTATTTGCATAATTGGAAGTGAGCACACTCTTTTCAGGCATTTCTAAGGATGGGATGAAAGGTTGTGCAGAGACATCACTTTTTACAGAGCACTGGGGATAAAAATATCTATCAACAGGACTCAACCCTGGACTCGAAATTCATTCTAATAAATACCACATTTATTGCTGACATTTTTTAGTTTTCTTATTCCATTCTACATGCTGTCTAAAAGTGATAATGTTCAAATCATGGCCCCTGGAGACACCCTAAAATGTTTTAAGATGCATGTGGTAGGAAACCATTTTTTCCCACTTATTTTTCCCTTCCCTGTACTTTGACAAGAAAAAAAATTTATTTTTTCCCCCTTACATATAGTTTCTCTGTCTTTATGTGTTCTCCTGATACTTTCAGAAATTCTACAGTCAGAAAGACATGTACATGGATTAACAAAGCATTATGGGATTCTGCTGCACTGAAGCATCAGTGGGAGACTATAAGCCAGCAATAAAAAAGATGATAAAACCATGAAGGACTCAATCAACTAGCCAGGTAGCTAATTCTGTGAACTATCACCAAACCCATCTCAGTCTATCTACTGAGTGCTGAGTGACTATAAGCAGAAGGTAGGTCTAACTATGGCATCAGGCATTTCAATTATTTCTATGTATGCTGTGAGTTTAATGTTAATGTTAACTTTTCCCATTTTAAGACTGAGACACAGAATCAGTCTCTTTTAACAGTATTCCTATAAAATATTATTTGCAACTGAATTTTACATTTATTAAATGTACTTTAAAAACATGAGATTTCAAGGATGATACTTAACATCACACTGCCTTTCAAAGCACAAAGTGTTAATTCTTCTAGCATTTTACTAATATATTTCTTCAAAGAAAGAGTACTTTTTATTTGCTTGATTCAGGAAAGTCCAGGATTTAGGGGAAAACCTGACACATCAGAAAACTTGACACACACGGTAAGAGACAGAAGAATTATTTAAAATTAATTTCAAGGAATATGTGAGTATTTGTGTTATTAAGTTATGTAATTTCTGATAATTAATCCTGACAGCCTTTATGTAGTATTTTTAGGAACCACAGATGATTCAACCAGTTTTTAAATGCTACCATGTCCAGGTTTGCTCTCAGCACACCAACTCTTCTGATTTTAGACAAAGCTGCTAAATCACACTGTCTACAGGATGGTACTCATAACACTGAGATTTATAGAATATTTATAGTGTTTCCTGCAAACAGGGTGGACAGAAGTTAACTCATCCTTATTCAACATAGGTATAGCAGAGAAACAGAGCTGCCTATTGCTAAAGAGTTGTAGATATCAAGCACTTTGCCTTGTGTAGCGAGGATCCAGAAAAGGGCTCAAAAACATTAACAGCGGTCATGCTTCATTATTCTTCTTGGACCTTTTCCAGGAGGAGTTTCAACTTTGGTAAAATGCTTATAGTGAGTCAGAGTAGGATGTAGCAGCTTCATGAAGCATTCAAAAATCACTCTACCAGCTTTGGTAAGCATTAGTGTTACTGCATTTACAAGGTGTTAAATTAGTACCTACAGGATGACAGAGATATTGCAGATTTTTTTTTGCTGAAGCTGGAAGTCAGCCTAATGCAAAACCCTGAAATGCAAAACCTTGAAGAGGTAAAATAAAATATTGTCATGGCTTGGGAAGAAACTGGGTGTTTGTGTATTGCAAACTGCACAGTGAAAGACTGGGAAGTGTGAGGTGTACCCAGACCCTGAGACAGAAATGGAAGGGAGAGAAGCCTCAGCAGATTTCATTTAAAAAGAAGGAAAGGTGAAGATGAGCACTTAACATGAGGGAAAGGGAGGGCAGAGGGGCAGAGGGCTGTGATTCACACAGCCCCAAAGCGCAACCCTCATGTTCTGTGGAGGATTTCACTCTGATCCAAAGAAAGTGAACTGACTCAGGAGCCCCTTCTCCAAGCAGATTTAAGACATGACTTATTAGTGGAAGCTGAAACCTTTATAGTCTAAGCAAAGCCTTTGACTGGGACTGCTGAGCCCTCAGAGACATAGCTCCCTTAAAGATCTCTTTCCTGCTGAATATGAGAGGAAGATACCATTTTGTACTGAACAGAATGCTATGGGAATACATTTGTACCACGCTGCACGGACATTACTGTAAAACTATCGCCATTATGAATGAGGCTTATGACCTCTCTCTCATCATGCTATCCTGAAAAGTTCATTATAACACCCTAAAACTCAGGAACTACATTTACATGTCTCTTCCTATACAGTAAGGCATTCCTTTCCAATGACACCTATAAAAGATCTTTTGCTAAGGGCTGTTAACAGCAATATTTGATTAATAATACACTGCTGATGCTTTTTTTTTTTTTTTTAATATGCAAGCAAAAAATGTTTTAGCTGAGGTTAGAATAATTTTGAACAAATCTTGGATCCTTTTCTTCCTCTAATAGCAGCATATTCTCAGCTGACAGAAAAGACCTCGCCTCATTCAGATGAGCTGCAACAATTTAAACTACATGTGAGTTTGGCTCATAATTTAAGAAGTCACTGTCTGTAGGAAAGAGCTAACAATTAAACTGAGAGTCAGAAAAATTAAGGTTCTTTTCTTTGTTGATATATAATTTTTTTAGCAAAATCAAGAAGATAGTTCACCTCCGCACTAATATGTCAAATATTAGTGCAATTCTCCTCTAGGTAATTCCCCTAATATTCACTAAATTCTAAACAACACGGATGGAGACCTAAAGTCTACAATCTGATGTTGTAGCTTTACATTCACAAATGCTAGCAGCCACAAGTCCAATCAATACCTAAACTTAAGTGAACTCATTATGGTGAAATTCTGAACTTTGTCACTTGATAAACTCTTTGAACCTTTCCAGCAACAAGAAAGAAAATAAAAAATTGTGATATGTGGTTTTTCGTAGCAGATTTATTTCACTGGACTTAATTTTGTTCAGACTCAAAAAATCAGTATTTGCTGAAGTAATTTTTCAGTTCACAGACAAAAAAATTCCAGTTTATCTCTCTGTAGCAGTTTTGGTTTGACTCATTTTCTGCTGTGAGATATAGATTAGGAGGAAGAGGGCAAAACACGCTCAGAACTTTAAATGGTATAAAGAAAACTCTATTAACAAAATTAAAATAAAAATTATAAGAAAATTTGAATAAACCTTCAGAACATTTCTCCTCTCCCCCATGCCCTTTATTCTGTCCCACTGAGAAAGTAAAGAGACAAAACTTGGAACTTTCAGTCAGTTTACCACCTCGTCAGTGGTGGTAAATAATCTTTCTTCAGTCTACTTAGGGAGAGGAGTCTCTCTTGCCATGCCATGGAGACTTCTCCACAAGAAACAGTTCTCTCATGGCTTTTAATTTTTTCGAATAGCAGCCGCCCGGAAATTTGCAATCATGAAGTCCCTCCTATCTTTTGAAACCTTCCTACAGCTGCGTTCATGGTTTATGTCAATTTATTGGGGTACTAT
The DNA here is from genome assembly GCA_013400855.1 of Buphagus erythrorhynchus. Taxonomy (NCBI): domain Eukaryota; kingdom Metazoa; phylum Chordata; class Aves; order Passeriformes; family Sturnidae; genus Buphagus; species Buphagus erythrorhynchus. Next base: position 19,313 of record VZTT01053291.1, read on the forward strand.
TTTAAGTACTATTTTAAGGATGAGCTGTTCTAGCATAAAAACAAAAGTTCTTTTCATCCATGTCCGACAACAGAGGTTTTCTTCATCTATTCCTGGGGTGAAGTTTCTCATCTCTCTCAGTTAATATTTCTCATTGGATCATAGCAGCATCTACTTACTTCAATACTGGTGCCTTGGTTCACAGTTGTGTTAGAATGCTAC
>VZTT01053294.1:0-11105 GCA_013400855.1 Buphagus erythrorhynchus
TGTTCTTTGTTTTTTGTTTGTTTGATTTACTTCTGTTGCCATTGGCTCAGTTTTTAATACCCTCTGAGCAGAACAACCGTAAAATGACACAGTGTAGTAGATCCTAGAGCAGACTCTGTGCCTAGAAGGCACGTGCCTAGAGACAGAACTGTTCTGTCTGTAGCAAGTGCTGTGTAGTCCTTCAAGGTTTGCTACCAGAGTAATGAAACCATGGTATCTGCCCATAAGGACTACAGACTGAGGTTTAATAGACCAATTTGGTATCATCTGCCCTGAGTTTCACAGAAAATATTCTCTAAACCTCCTGGAAAGTTCAAGAGTATACACAGGTGCCCTCCAGATGGATGAATGACTGCCACCAAGCACGTACACAGATCTTGTATTCTAATAGGACATGCATACCCTCAGCAAGTTTCCATTGGCTTCACCAGAATTGAACTGTAAGAGAATTTGGCCTTGTGTTTGTCTTCCAGCCATCTCCAAGAACCATGCTCCCATAATTGCATGATTTTATATTATGTAATCAACCTCAGTTAAACTCCTGATGGGTCAAGTCAGCTTAAGTGACTGATCATGGTAGCTGATAGATAATGCATCTTACCATATTGGTATGTCTTGGCCACCAGGCTACCTTAAAATTCCTGTGTTCTGTTAGTTGACAGCCTAGTTTTGAAGACTATGAGCTTTTCATAAAGTTCAACTGAACTGTCAGGCATATAAATTATAATCTGCCTACTGTGTATAGATATTTACATGCGGAAGCATAGAATCATAGAATTCTCATGAACTGGAAGAATGTCACCAGGATCACTGAGTCCAGCTTCTGACCCTGCACAGCAAACCCCAACAACCCCACACTGGGATTTATAGCATTGTCCGAACGCTTCTTGAGCTCAAGCTTGGGACGGTGACCACTGCCCTGGGGAGCCTGTTCCAGTGTTCAGCCACCCACTGCATGAAAAATGTTTTTATAATAGCCTATCTAAACCTCCCCTGACTCATATGCACCTGAATGTATTTACACACATGCACATATTATTATGTACATAAATACAGACACAGATATGCTTATACGAGTACGCACTCACTGATACTTATATTTTTAGAAGAATTAAAGAAAACAAAATGCATATGCTGTCCTAAAGCAATTTTGACAATGAAAAAGGAAATAATTATTTTCCTGTAACAAATTTTCTGTGGTTTGATTTTTTGGGGTGTATGTTATGTATGAATGTAACTTGTGTTTTTGTGGAACACAATTTTAAAAAAGCATGTCTCAATTTCTACAGTTTAATATTTTTTTCCTCCTTTTGCCTGAGAAGTTTTAAAGCCAAATACCTGATTATGGTTTTCCAATTGGGAATATACATGGTAGTTGGAAGGCTAGGGATAAAGGTCATGTCTAGAGCTTATCCATTCCAAACACGTAATTTATGTACAACTAGTGGAGAGAAATGTCTCCCAATATAATCATCAGCTGTTCTGCTGAAGTCAGTGATGCTCTGTTGCTCTTCCCATGCTGCATTGGGAGCCAGAATGGAAATTTAGAGGCTCCTTCTCTAATATGGCTGAACTGTATCATCTTACAGCACTAAAATGAGCACTGTTAAGTGCCTGACATTTACTACTGGCAGGTCTGAATGTCTTACAGTGGCGGGAAACTCCTGTGTAAGCCTTAGGGGTACTATAAGCCCCATAGCAAAGATAAAAGTGTTAATACCCTTTTTTATTAAAAGCAAAATCTTTGTCAAAATCTTTGTCTTTCCCCAAGTATACAAAGAGTCATGAATGAAATTCTTTCTATAAGTACCTTCTATATTCAATAGTTCATCATATTCTTTGCCTCAGAAAAGACACGTGCCTCCACTGTAAAGTGGACACATTTGCCACTGCTTTTTCTTCAAGGATGAAAGGGAACACCTTCCCTCACAGCCTGGAGGTGGTAGTGGTTCAAGGCGACAACTAATGGGTTTAAAATCTGAATGGAAACATAAAAGTCACCTTGACATAGTAGCACACTGACACATTGCTGCTTCCACAGCATGACTTGTTCCTGCCCACGTGAACAAGTGTGGTTTGCTTGTGGTGATCTTCAGGGAGATGCATTTAATATCTCTTTCATGCCTCTCACATGACAAGCAATACACTGCTGGAGTGTGCTGACAGAGACACAGATTTCAGTATAAACAAAGCTGCATGATTTTTTATTTATAGTCATGACAGGCTCATATGAAACATAATGAAACAAAATGAAACACATTGGCTGAATATAGTAAGTCAGTGACTTGTGAAGATTTATTAAGTCAATCTTGTTAAGTCAAGATATTGAGACTGAAGGCTTGGGCTTAGCCTCAGATGAGGAAGTAGGGCAAGATGCAAATATCTGTACCTTAGACGTACAGCTAGTTGAGACTGAAGGAGGAGCATGGCCAGCCTCCATCACCAGAAAGATGAGCTTAGGTACAGTGGCTGTAGAGAACCTCAGACCTCCTTCTTACCCCGGGCCCAAGCACAGCATGCAGGAATTCTTTGATCCAGTTTTAATGTCCGGATTTCGCTTGCTTCAACTCTGTTAAGGACAGTTCTCCTGTAGCAGAGCAATTGACATATGATTCATATTAGATTTCCAAGCTAAGTTAGTTTAGCTAGTTTAGCTTCCCAAGGAGCACTTCACATGGGGTGTGACAGTAACAGATATCCAATTGTTTGTGTACCTCTGCAAAGCAAAAACCTGGTGTAGGGATTAAATAGCAACCTTTTGGTATCCCCTTGTTTTGCCTGGAGTAGATGATGAGGCAGGTCAGGCATAGAATTCTGCCAAGTAAAGTCCCAAAATCCAGCAGCATGCATTGTTTAAAGAGCCTGAAGAAGCAGTTAATGAGCATCCCTGTGAGTGAGGCTCTTTGTGGGACTGAAGAGACATATTTGTGATTCCTGCAGGTTTGTGCAGGTTCAAAAAGACTTGTCAGCATGGATGTCACTCAGGTGTTCAGGTTATGACCTCATCAGGCATGCTGATGTGAAGAGTGTAATAAAGATGATTTATTGGGGAAATATCCAAACAATACATGCCAAAAATTTATCCATGACAAAAAAAAACCCCAACCCAGCCAACCAAAACCACAAACAAAACAAGTCAATCCTTAAGCATGGTTTTTCTAAAGAGGCTACACTTTTCCAAACAGTAAGGACTGTATTTAGGCGACCTCTCATAAATGATTCAAGGGAGCGTCAACCCTGCTGGCTCTGCATTTTGACATCTAGGGCTAGCTGTAATCTCTTTAATGGGAAATTGACTCTATGTCTACCTATGGAATAAGCTGTGCAGCAATACAAAACACTGAACAACTTTGTTCTAGGAACAGTTTTTGCCCATATATCCTGTAAGTCACTTGAAAGTGGATCCAGTGTCTTCCAGCTTTTTTGTCCCTCACCAACCTAGCCCTTCGTGCTCTGGAGAGCCTACAAGGACAGGCCAGCTACACAATTTCTCTGTTAGCTGTTACACAGAGTGCTTTGCTTAGAGTCCTCCTTGCAGTCCACAAAGCTGATGCCTTGTACTAGTGACCAGACCATCTCTATCGGACATATGTTTCCTGATTTTAATTGGTTTTGCGTTTGATGCTGAATTTTATTCACTGAATATTCAGGGTTTGTCAGTGTCTGTATTATAAGCCCTAGTTTTTTCCAAGAGTTCACAATCAAACTACAAAAATGCATCCCAGACTGGAAGTTTGACCATGTGCTTCTAGTTCAGTAGTGGAAATTTGTAAAATGCAAACAGTCACTTTGGCTGTCTTCAATAAATGGATTTCTCATTTTTTCCACACTGGTTTTGGTGAAATATTAATCTTGGTGTGATTGTGCTAAATAAATTCATACAATTAATGTATTTGAGAGCTTTACTACTTTGTTAAGATCATCGGTGCAGTTCGTCAAACTTATTTTTCAGTTTAGTGTTTTGTCTAAAAACCTATGAAGAGGTTATATAGATTGGTTTCACTCAAGCTAAATTAACGCTGACTAATTTTGGGCAAGAACAGAAGTCCAGCTCAGAAGAGGTAATCTCAAAATCCATCCGAAATGCTTCTTTAAAATTTGAATGGAAAGCTTGATTTTTTTATTTTATGCAATTTTTTGTCTGTCATTATTTCTTCCAAAGTCTTTAGTTCCACCCTCAGGACAGATATTAAAAGGAAAATTCTTCAAAGTGAGGAGTTGAAAACATTTTTCTGGGGGAACGCTGAGAGGAAACATTTTTGGGTTTTTAGGGCCTTTTGGTTCATTTAAAAGGCATTGAAAGTTTTGGTGTTTTTTCCATGTTTTTCAGAGAGGTCTTCCTCTTAGATTTATCTTTAAACCAATTTGTCAGACCTGAGTAAATCTGGTAGTTCACATTAAGTTTCACTTTTTGCCTAATTTATTATCTTCAAAAAAATTAAATAAAGATAACCATTCAGGTGCAATTGTTGGCAAAGGCACCTAGAATTAACAAGTCCCTGTTGTTTGAATACCTCTCTTACATTCATGTTTGAAGTAGATTGGCTGTCTTTTGTAACTTAGAGAGTATCTCGTACAGCCAGCCTATCCTAAGCATGGAGTCTTATGGCCCTCAGCCCCTATAGTCCTCTATCGTGACTGGTCTCTGACACTCCATCGTCCACTCCATTGTCCACTCCATCATCCACTCCATCGTCCACTCCCTGCCACCTCCCCCTTGCTGGACATGTGACCCAAAGGCCACAGCTTGCAATTGTGCTGCAGGGTTATAGGGGAAACTGTTTCACTGACATTTCTACACTTGTCTATAGGGGCAAATATCCAAAAGGGGTGTTAGTGAGTCCTTTGGTCTTAAAGAGGTCATTTCTGCTGCTGCTGTCTTGTATCTTGTGTTACAAAGCAGTGAATTTTCTTTTGGGTACCTAAGGAGTTCAATATCTGTGTTGAGCCTGTCACTGAATGGCAATCCACCTGCCTCTCCTGATTCCCTGATTCATTTCTTGTGCAGCTTTGATCCCATAATGACAGGAAGGTTTGACTGCTTCCATAAGGATTTTTGAGGGAAAACACTTGGGAAATAGGTGATGTAAATAATCTGCAACCTATGCTCCAAAGCCACCCAGTTACCTGTGTGTTGAGAAGACAAATCTTCCCGGACATTTGCTTTAGACTCGAAAATCAGATCAGCCATTGTTAATGGCACAGATCAGACTTTGTGGAAGTGAGATTTGCCCTTGGGTTTGCCCTTGCAACTTGCTGTTGAACCCATGAGCTATTTATAATCTTTGAATTGAAATGCAGCTTTCATTGAGCATTCTGGAACAGATTCTATTGGCAGCTTGTGTTCAAAATAAAGATTGCTCCACTCAAGTCTGTATTATGCAAGTGAGAGTGGATCACAAGGCTTCCTGGGTAAATCCAGATTGCGGTTATTTCCATGAAAATAAAAACAGATCTCGATACTTCCTAGACAGTTCTTGCCAAGGAATTGAAATGACTTGTCTCAAAATAGAGTAGCAGCTCCCCACACAGTGTGGTATTTATGTAGAAAAAAATTGTTAGGAGCCCATGGTGCTTTGGAGCCAGCAGACTGCCTGTGATCACCCTTGCAAAGATGTTCATCACTGGTCATACACAGAGAAGTGCAGCTGCCATCTGCACCCTAGGTAGGAAAAGGATGACAGCAACAGTCATTGGGGAAGTGACGTGGTGAATGAAGAGGACAAAACAGCTGAAGATCTTTCTGTAAGGTCGTCTCATTTCTTAGATCTGAATCTATCTGAATTTCATCTTATTCCTAACTGCTTTATGAGGTATCTCAAGCTGTAAGCTCTATTATCTGCAATAATAGTAGAATCACAATGCACTCATCACACACCATGAAGAATAATAGCCTATGAGTCAAGCAATATGCCCTCTCTAAACCATATAATGCTTCTTGCAGACAGGGATATTAATCACCCCAGGAACTGACAGGATCTGATGGGAGACACTGTTATTAATATTATCTCCCTTGGAAACATTTGCAATGGTAATAGTGATTTTAATAATGCTGGAACAAAATTAACTGGGTTGGCTAGGTTTGTAGTGAATGGGAACACTAAGGAAGGCAATACATAAATAGAGAGGCTAATTCATGAAGGAGGTGGACCAGATTTCTCTGTTGACAGCTCAGACATGATAAGGAGAGGGGGAAGGAACTTTTTGTTTTAAAGGTTGTATTTGCTTCATCAATTGTCAAAATCTTGTTAAAAGTCTAATTCAGTTGTCATGTTTTTGTTGCTGTCCAGAGACTGAAATGTATGTATTAGAGGGGCCTTATATACAATTTTTGCCACAAGCAATTTACTATGATTTTATTATTCTAATCTGGCTGGTTCCCATGGAGTCTCTGAAACCAAATCATATCAGAGGAAGATGAATATTAACAATCCTATGTCTCTCAGGAGAGCTAATAAAAGAATGGAGATCTCATGCTTAGGTTCAACACAAAGAGCTTTGAAATGGCCATGAAATTATTGACATCAGTTCTCAAGATTCCTAGCTCAGTTATTTACCGCTTGGCTTGTGCACAAGCTTTTTCTATATCTGTGCCAAAACCCAGCAAGATTACAGTGGAAATAATGAATTTGTATGCTAAACAATGAGGCATGTGTCAGAAGGAGAACCGTCATAAGGGTTTAGTAGGAAAACAAAGTACCAAGAGGACTGCATTCGATTCCTTCCTTTGCTACATTCTGCTTTACACAAATGTGCCATCTGCCTTTGAGTATTATATACCAATTAATGAAAAAACAGACAAATTGGAGCAGTGCTTTAGTTAGATGGCAAATTGCTCAACTATTTTAAAAAAATATTAAACCAAATAACTCTATGGGTTAAGACTTAGCTCTGAGTACCCGGTATGAGACATTTAAGCTGTGTTGATAGCTGTGACTGACAGTGAGTCCACCAATGCTGTATGACATTCCCAATTCGAAAAACTATAATCAGGCATTTGACTTTAAAACTTCTCAGGCAAAAGGAGGAAAAATAAATTAAATTGTAGAAATTGAGACATTTTCAAACCTTTCTTTTTGACCTATTCTCTTTAATAGTGATATCAGCTAAAGAGAAAATTTAGGCTCTTCTCAATGTATTTACAAGATGTACAGAAACTTATTACCCATATATGACTTATTTTATCCCTGGAAAGGAAGTGGTAAGACCCTTACTTAGTTACTCATGTAAACAAGATGCTGATTTTGAAATTCTGAAAAAAACCCTCTCTCTGGTTGCCTCCGTTCCAGAGCTTAACCATTTTAAAAGAGGGATAACACTATTGTTCCAGCCCCTGCATATTGGTGCCTGAGATGGATATCAAGCTACATTCAAGACCTTAGTAGACTAGGATGAGACTTTGTTGTTACTATGGTCTGATATCTCAGTTCTTTATTTACAAGAACAGCTACTTAGGACACTTTGGTTAAAAGAAATTTTTATTGGAAAAGGCCAGTTTGTCTGAAGTGCTTTGAGGAGGGAGAGGGAAAAATGATGGAAATTATTAATTTGTGCGTCTTCCACAAAACAAACTTCTTTTAAAATGAAGGATGTGACAAGGATGGCTTTGCAATGCCTAACAGTCTCTCTCCTGAGCATGACAAACATCACATCAGTTAAAACAGGCAACAGTGACTATTCTTTATTTCCTGCAGTCTACTTGGCATCGAGATGATTGTAGAGCTAGAAAATTCCCCTTTTCTTTGCTTAGGTTTTTCCTGGTCCCACATGGATCCTCATCTAACTTTGCCAGTCAGTCAAAAATTGTTGGAATAAGTTCCCAATAACTGGTTGCCTAATGTGATGACTGAATTCTGAAACCAGGATTAGTGACCACAGACTGATCATATGGATAAACCATGTAATGGACTATGCCTGTTTTGGATAAACAAGTCTCTCTTCAGTCAATATGTCCAGGTTCTGCACAACATTCGCATGTGACAAAAAGTATGCATGATGTTATTTTCAGCTTGTAGTTGCTGGTGTTCTCCTCGTTTATCAACCTTATCAGTAAGCTTGAATTAAAACGTGGATTCAACCATTTAATGTGGTAAAATGAGGTGACACAGCAGACATGAGATATGGACATATTTTCACTTGGAAACAACACTTTCAGTCTCTCCACTGCCATAGAAGCTACATCATAAAACTGCAACAAAAGCCTTTCCAATGCCATAGGCAGACATTTCACTCGCTCCTTCTGCTTTGCCACTCCTTCTGCTTAGATCTTTATTTTATAATAAATATAGGAATAGGAGCATTCACATGTGTTCCTTCTCTGCTTCTTGACACAAGTAGGTCAGTCAAAGAAGAAAAACCTCTGCCAATACGAGGAAGGAACTAAATAAAACAATAAAACACATGAGATGCCTGTGACTCTCTCAAAGGGCTAGACCCTGTTTGGAGAGAAAGAAGCTTTCAAGAGCAAACACCTAACATTCCTACTCTTCACAGTAATATTCTGAGTCCTGGAACTCCAGCAAAACCTCAGTACCACTGGTGTTTGCTTCATGTCAAAAGAGTCGCAGCTAATTTTCTTGTACTTAAGAGCTATTGAAGGAGCAGACAATACTGGGAATATATTGCCTATAGAGCCTCCCCCTCCTTCACTGTGTTCTGGTTCTTGTGACCTTATAGTGGCCCCCTATCTTTTTGCTCTTGGGAGGGAAATGTCTCTGTGAGGAGAGAGGGCCTGAGAAGTACAATGCGTGTTTCCGCCTAGAGGTGCTTCAAAGTTACTTATGGTAGGAAGGTGAGACACATAGATAATGTCTCCGTGGTTATGTGAGGAGGGTTTCTGCACACTAGATCAGTGATTAAACATATCACTGTCTCCTGTCTATGAGGGACACAGGAAAATTGCTTTAAGTTTTGTATTATGTCTCAGATGGAGAGAAAAAAATTTAAAGAAGGAACAGAAAAGTAGAGAACCCAGCATAAAAAGAAGAGGACCTTTTCTGTGTTGATTGCTCCTAATGTATTTTTTCTCATGATTGCTAAATATAATTGTCTTCTAGGGAGTTTCTGTCATTTAAATAGCAAAAGAGGTTTTTCACTCACTTGTAGCCTCTGATGTAGTTTTGGCAGTATTTGAAGATCTTTGTAAAAGGGTCTTGAGCTGAAGTTAAATGTGCTTCAAAACAGTGGCCATGAAAATATGCCCTCTTCACTTTCTGCTCCATCAGGTTCACTTACAATCTTCTGGGAAGAAACAAGAAAATCAGTAAATTCCTATAGGGCAGAGAGTTATTTAAGCAGTGTTGAGAGCTGGCATCTGCCAGAGGCATACTGAGGAATGTGCCCAGGTGGCATGCGCCATAAAATAGTCGATGTCAGAAGAATTTGCACATGTCCTCTCACCTGGTAGGAAATACCTAATATGCAGGAGAGTGGCTATGAGAAGTGGCATGCTACATATCAGAGAGGCTGCTTGGAACCCCTGCTTGTCCCAGCAGGTCCATACTGAATGTCCAAAATTATGCCTGGATGAACAGAGGATCAACAAGTGTTTTTGACTTGTCTTGATGTCTTAAAAGTAGGTGGGATATTTTCCTGGCAAGGAAAATGTGGAAAGCCTGGAGGCAGCATGATGTTAGCTAGGATGAGCATGTGCTGTGAAATTCAGATGTATCTCAGAAACAGGTTGACTAGTTTTGATACTCTAGACCACTGGGGACAGGTAGTAAAAAGAGAGAAGTGGGAATTAGGCACAGACCTATGGTAATTTTATTTTCATGGTCTAATCTTAAGGGCCTCAGATCCCGTGCTCCTACTGGAGCCATCCATCTCATTTCTTTATAACCCTCTTCTTACTCCCCAGCTTTCAATTCCCATGAATTGTGGTGATGAGAAGAATGGCTTTGTCTTGCCCTGCAAGAAAAAACTCAACTACTTCAGCACCATCCAGCCTCTGCCATCTCCAAAATGTACTTCTTTTTCATTGGACTTCAGCTGCAGTGTAAAGTGTCCCCAACACAGCTCCTGTGTCCAGTGAAAACTAAGTGCACATATGTGAGAAATGGTTACTTTTCTCCAGGCAAGCATGTGAATTTCAGAACTTGAAGAAAAAAACATCCTGACCTACCTGGAATTATTTAGGTCTCAGGAGGCACCTGGGAGCCTCCTTTTGTGTCCTGGGTGGGGTTGTGGCTATAAAAGGGGTAAAGGATGGTACAGAGGGGAGAGGAGCAGTGATTGGGACCAATGATACCTTGGGGACTTGCATCTGGAAATGGCCATCAGCTTCCTGATGGGAGTCCTGGAAACAGAACTGAGAGTCCATGAGAAATGAGAATACTGCAGCTGGAGTGCTGAGAATGGAGAGTCTGCAGGGAATATTGCCTGGTGAGTCTCCTGCTGTCCCATATCTAATGCTATGATGGCACCAAGTCACTTCATTCTGATTTAAACTGTCTTGAAATATGCTTAATATGGGTTTTTTTTCATTATTGTTGTTGTTTTTGGTTTAGTTTTCTTTTTTGCCTGGTTTAGAAAAATTTAACAGCTCTCACTTTTTTCTTCTCCAGTTGAGTGTAGTGTTATCTTCTTAATTAAAAAAACATTTGCTGTATTGAAAAACCATTTTGCCTTGTGAAATGACAGGTAGGAATTGTTTTAATGGCCAGTGCCACAGCCCTGTAGCACACAGATTCCCAGGAAGGCAGGAGCTCTCTGCCAGGCAGATGCACCTGGACAGGTTCCAGCAGATGCTGCTGCACCCGGCCAATGAGGTGAATACCAGCCTGGCTTTATTGCCAAAATAGAACTTATCAGTTTTCTTAAAAATGCCAGCAAATTGATCCCAAAGGCTTTGTCACTCAGTCTCTGCTTCCATTGATTTGGAGGGGCTTGATCCCAGTTATTCACACCAGGATTGCCCCTGCGTCCTTTCCCCCCACTTTTCTGTTCCAATTGTGGGAAATAATTGGGTTTTGGTTGTTTCCCCCTGCAGTTCACTGCAGATCCCAAAAAGCCCACAGGAGGGAAGATCACTACTTGTGCTTCCACCACCAGGTGAGAGAAGAGATGGTCACATCCCAGAAGCCTGATTTTGGAATGTTTTATGG
>VZTT01053303.1:7447-40360 GCA_013400855.1 Buphagus erythrorhynchus
CCCTGCACGCTGCCGAGCGCTGATCGAGCTGGAGCACAAGCACAGAGCAGGAAGCTCCCCCAGCCTGGGCTGGCCTAGAAACTGCACAGGGGGTGTGATGGTTCTTGCTGCATTCTTAAGTTACCTCTGGGCAAATGCTGAGGGAACATTCTGAGGCTCATCATACCCATATTGACCCAGACGTTGGACTGCTGGGTGCGTGTGGCCGGCTGCTGCCGCAGGAACAGCAGGTACCGAGGGAACAGCTCCAGCTCGGGCACGTTGGTCTTGCTGTTCTTGATCACCTGCAAAACACGTTTGCAACATTTCAGAGACTCACCTTGCAAGTGTGGGGGGAATAGCAATAGCAACAGGAGTGGTTCAGTCATTAAAAAGTGATTAAATTATTTAAAAACGAAACTCTTTTATGAGACGACAAAAAAAATCCGAATTTCTCGTGGGGTTTTAGGTAAATATCCCCAGGAATGACAATTTTCTGATTCCTAAGCACTTTTTGGAGCTTATTAGCTGCAGGTTGTCAAAAGCCAACAACTTATTTAGTGCAGCATCACTCTCTGCACCACACCATGGAAAGAATATTTTTATAATTCCTGGAATATGTGTGAATCCACAATGAACCTCATTAATTCCACTCAGTGTATAATACTTCCACATAAAAGTTTCACAGCTGTTGAAAGAACTGACAAATGCAGGATAAGACATTAGGTTTGAACTTTGTGAACCACAGGATTGATTTAAAACCTTCATAATGTACAAACAGGCTGCAATCTACTTTAGTTGCATTTTGCTGCCTTGACAGAAAAAGCTGAAACTACCCCAAAAGATATTTTGCAGCTTTCCAGCCACCATTTCTACAAAAATTTTGCCACCTAGATCTGCCTAAATATACAACCAGAAATGGAAGGAATGTTCAGTCTTTTTGTGACCATGTGAAGCAGAAGAAAACAGCTCAAGCTGTGAGAAGGAACGTACCACACAAAAGTGCCACAGAATTCAACTTCAGCTACAACAAAAACAATGGTGTGACATTTTCTGAGGGAAAAAAAGCACATTACTTTGTGTATAAAGTGATGTGGCCTTTTCTGGATCATGAAAGGTGTTTGTTTCCATGGAGAAAGTGTGGGAGGAGGTAAGAAGCCAGTGATTTTTCCCTGTAAAATAATTGTATGCACTAGAGCCAAGAGACCAAATTGTCAAAAATCATAGAGATAATCCCCTCCCATCTGTGACACTGAATGTTTGTGACACCAACAACCAAAAATCTATTGCTACCAGCACAAAAATCCCCTCATATCCTTTTTTTAAAGTGCATCTCCTACAAGGGACTACCTGACAGAGCACAAACCAACTACTCTGTGGAATAAATACACTCAAGAGAATTTGAAGAAAGTCTCCAATGTTTCCAAGTGAGCAGAATTCTGCAGCTCCAGCTCCCAGGTGCTCCTGAGCAGCCATTCTGACAGAGAAGAGAGCCTTGGCCTGTTCTCTTTCCTGGACTCAATTTTTGGGCTCTTCCCCAGACTTTGCATGTTGTGTTTGTGTGATGCTGAACCTGAAGGAGCAATTGTTGCCTTCCCCCATTTCATGTCAGAGAGAAGGAGCAGGTTCTCAGAGCTGCAGGTGTCCCACTTTCCATTTTATAGCTTTTAAACTGTATCTCAGCTTTTAAAGATGAGAGTTTTGATGCCAAACCTTTTTAACTGACCTCAGGTTTACTTTGGTGTGCTTTAGCAAACACCAGCAGCACTTCTGCCCTGCTGCAAGACTGTGCTGCAAACCTGCAGCTGAACAGCCACAACTTCCCATCCAGAGCCAGTCTGGAGGCTGCATTTTCCCAGTTTGCTCTTCAAGGCACAGGATGAAGTAGGAGATGCCTGTCAGAGGTGACCTCGTGCCACTGGACAAATTTGGTTGTTAAAAAGTGTCTAAAATCACAACTCACCGGCCTGGGCAAGGACAGGTTTGCTCCATACCAGTGGTAAAGTGCTCTCCAAACTGGTTCTGGCACCATGACATAGTCCTTGCCTTCCACCAGCTGTGGGGATCTCTTTAACCTTCCACCCTCCATAGTTAATGATGCAGCCTTTTAAAAAAAAAAAAAAAAAAAAAAAAAAGGGTTTTGTCACATCTCAAGTGGAGAAATTAGTACATGGCCACAATGATTTCAGTTCATGAACACAGAACACTCTTTAATTATTAAAAGACTTCTAAGTAACAATTAGCAGCTGCTTTTCACACTGAGATGGTAGTTAAATGTAACAGTAATTAACGTTCAAGTCTCATTATTTACTGTTTCTCTAAAAGCTTGTGCAGTACAAAATTCATGTGTTTTGCTCTTGTGTCACCTACTCCAACAACTTAGAATTGAAAAACCCCATCTCTGCTCAGCACTGATGCTGCTGGTCTGTTTTATGTTCTATTGGCACTCACAGTGCAAAAAATATCAGTTTTGTTTTATTATATTGTTATGCAACAGCAGTAATTTCATATTTAGATGGAAACACTGAAGTGTTTGATTGTAAAAGTATTTTACATTTAATGCTGCAAGCTGTCTTTTCATAAATACCTTTCCAATTGTACGAATATTTTGAATGCTTTTTTTCTCACAAAACACAAGAGTAGCCTTAGAAGCAGAACACAATTTTTCCCTCTTAAAATAAGAGTAAGAAACCGAAATTTTGCTGTATGGCAGAGCAGTGTTAATTAGAACTAAGCTGAAAAAAACCAACATAAAAAAGCTGTGATAAAAGAGAGTTTAAATGTGCTTTTCCTCTATTGCCATGGCTGCCTTTACCTTCACTGGCTCCTGTGTCACCAGGGGCTGGTTGTCAATAGCTCCTGGTTTCTGGGGGTTCAGCTGCAGCAGAGCATTCCCATTGGACCCAAGGAAACACTGGTTGTTATTGTCTGAAGTGTTGTGCTGCCTTGCAAAGCTCACCTCAGAGCCTGGGGTGCCAGGGTACAGAGAATCTGAGCACAAAGCAAGAGAAAAAGCAGAAAGAATTCAGTTCCTGATCCCATAAACCACAAAGGAATGAGTTACACTCTTGTATCTTTGTTTTTAAAAATATTAAGTTTGCTGGCCTTCATTCTGCAGTGCAACATGCAACTCTTCCACCTCCAGAGGGATAAATCTGTTATCTCTCAGAAAGGGGTTTATGATTTTATATTGTATTTTATATATTTTAGATCATAATTACACAAACACAGCCCTGAAACAGCCTAACCAGCTTGGCATGAGCAAATGTGGTGAGCATTTAGTTTAGTTTGAATGTCAAACTCCTAAAAAACTCATTTACAGAACTGGAGATATATCCAATAATGCCGTGTTTTATTTTTCCTTGAAAAGACAAATGGTTTTATTCTTATGGAAGCTGCTTTGGTCATGCAGAACTAAATGGAAATTTCAATAAAAATTAGAACAAAAAGAAAGAACCTTTGTCTCTTTGCCCTTTGTTTCCCCCTATACCCAAAAAAATCACAGTAATTTACCTAATTTCACTTGAAGTTATGATTTTAAAATATCAGATGAAACCTTCAGCTGCCTTACAAGAAAAAAATCTCCAATTCTCACAAGAACTCATTGAAAATCAGGACTAAAATCTCTTCTTTCACAAAGATGGCTCTAAGGATCTGCACAAACTCATTCAAATTTAAATCACATTCCCTGTAAAACTACAACTGTGCTTTTCCTCATGGCTTTTTTCTGTTTCTTCCCTCTTTTATTGCATGGCAGAGTATAGGATCAACCAGCTTCAAACAACTTCATGTGAAATTGGGGAAAAAAATCCACTCAGAAAACAAACAATAGGACAAAAAGTACCTTGAAAATAATTCTGGAAATGAATCCCAGCACAACAGATGAACTGCTGTTAAACCAGACTTTGTGTTTAGCCACCACAGACTAAAAAATCCTAAAAAAATCCCTAAAAATCCTGCAATCCAAGCTGTGTTATCTCTCTGGCTGGAGGGGTCCATGCAGTGTGCAGTTTTCCCAAAAGCTGTTCTACATTAAACCTCCAAGGAAATAAGATGCTTACTGCTGCAGGTGGACTCTGAGGCTTCTGAGGCAGTGGAAATATTATCTGAAAACTTTTCTTCTGGTGCACTGAAGTCATTAAGACCTCCCATTTTGTCTTCTCCCTGTTCTGGGGTATTGGCTGCAGCAGCTACGAGGGGATTCTTACCTCCACTCAAGACAGATGAAGGCTCTATCACAACTGGGTTTGCATCCTAGAGTTGAGAAGAAATAGAAAAGTTAATTATGAGCCAAGATCAAAGACATGTCAGTCAAAGCAGCCACCAGAAATTCACAGTTCTGTGACCACTTTTGCACATCACAAGATTTCCTGAAGGAAAAATGCTTTCTGCATGTACCAACATAAAATAAAACAAACCAAAAGCAGAAATAAATTTCCAAAATTGTTAAAACAATCAAATAAACCATTCTGCACAGAGTCAGAATTCCAAATTATTTTCCCTACCTAGATACATAAAAATATACCTGGTTTTAAACAGCTGTGAATAAAATATATTTATTTACAACTGTAAATAAATTACAGGCTGTAAATATTTGAAGGCTTGGAGTTTTTATGTCTAAATGAGAACAGCAAGCACAACAACAAAAACCACATTTGTTCCTCAAACCTGCAGCATTTTCACAGAAATTCTGGTGTTTTTTTTACTTTTGCTTGAGAAGTGCAGTGAGTGATGGCCTTGTGCCATTATGCAAAGGATTAGGGATGAAATCCTGTGCACATCTGAGCACTCACACCAGGCTGAGGATCAAATTACCTGGCATTTCTGGCATTTAAACCCTCATTTGGCCAATTCACTGTGCACAAAGAATAATGGTCATTACAAGGTTAGTTAATGCACTCACTGCATTTTTCTGAGTACTTCCAGCTATTTGTTTTTATAAAATCAAGTATTTGTTTTTATATTATATAAATATGTATAATATTTGCTTTTATTTGTTTTTATGAGGGTATAAAAACTCTTCTAAGGTGTTTATTTCACTTGTTTAGCCTGCAAATAATATTTACCTCCAATTAAATGTTATTAAATTTATTAAACATTCTGTATTTTGTACAACTCAGTGGTGCTTTAGCTTAAGTATTTTAACTAAAGGGTATTAAAGAGCACTCTGTATCTATAAAGTTTTAGTAGGACTCCTTTGATTGGGTATTAGATTGTTTTTTGTCATTGCCTCTAAAGCAAATTATATCCATTCCCTCCTTTGCCCAGAAAATTCAGAGTGTATTTGTGGCCCAAGCCAAGTCAAACCCAAAGTGGGCAGCTTTATTATCAGAAGGATCAGAAGATTTTAAAGAAATACTCCTGTGAGCATGGTTTTGATTCAAAAAATATTTTGAGATACAAAAACGATGAAAGAGATGAGAGTTTAATGAAATTAAAGTGCAAAGCTCCCCACATTACAATGATTCAGCAGAACAATAATTTTCCACCAAGAGACAGGAGATGCTCAGTTCTGAGCATTATTAGTTCAGCAGTCATTTCCTCCACACTGCTTTCTCCATCAACACATTCAGAAAGACAAGAAATCACTTCTTCAGTATAGAATATTATAATAATAATTATTATTATTATTATTCTACTTACATATTTGACATATTCTTTCCACTGGTGCCACCAGCTGGTAGCAATGAGAAACCAGTTGTGCCCTGGCTGGAGGCCATACCTGCTCTCTCTTTCCAGCCAGCCTCTGCACAGAGAGAATGGGAATTTTTAGCTCAAACAGGGAATTTCCAGTTCTTTTGAAAATACTAAAAGGTGGATCTGAAAGCCATTGAAGCTTCTGAGCAAAGCACACACCTAATAATCTGTCCTTCCTCCTCTGGGGTGGCAGGTCGCAGTCCCAAAACTATGTGACACACCTGGAGAAAGAAAGAAATCCTCATTAACAGGCAAATAAAAGCAAAAAAATCAACTCAGATGAGACTTTTCATCATTTAATAATGGAGCAAGATTACTTAAAATTGAATAAATCACTAATAAAACATCTTTTGAGCTGTGAGATTCCCAACTTGTTCCCCCTGTTAAGATAAAAGCACCAGGAATGCCAAATGCCCCAGGACAAATATTAAGGGGAAGAGAAAAGCAGTTTTCAGGATTTTTAGGCTGTGACAGATCACAGGACTGACGTGGATCAGATGCACAAATTAGGATTTCTGGGTGTGCTGGAGAGAGGGAATGAGGAACTGGGAGAGTGCAAATGCTTGGAAGAGGATGAACTAAAAGTTTAAAAAGAACTGAAAGGGAAAAAGCTGGGAATGAGCAGTTCTAGGTGGGATTGAAAGGAAAACAAGCACTGGAGAGGCTGGGGAAGAAGTTCAAAGCAGAGCAACCACCCCAAAGCACAGCCAAACCCACTCTGCAAAGTGCAGGCCACTCTCTGCATGTCTGGTGCTATTTTTCTTTCTATTTTTTAAATTTAGTTTTGAAGTGAACTCGAAGGAAAAGGCCCCATGTCCTGGCCAGCTGCCTGGCCTGGGTGGGGTTTTATTCCCAGTACAAACCAGTGTCAGAGGCTCCTCTTCCCCTCATTTCCCAGTAAAGCTGGACAGGGAGTGAGCAGGGGAGGGAAGGGCTCCTCAGGACCCTCCCAGATGGTTTTGCTGCTCACCCCATGATTTACAGCCTCCTCCTTATGTCTCTTTTGAGGCTATCAATTTGTATCTCAGCTGGAGATTTCTAATCACTGCTAAGATGTCTTATTTAAATTTATATTACAGGGAGAGAGACCATATCACATTCTGAAGGAAACAAAGGCCATTAGCCAGGGGGAAGCAACAGATTTTCCAGCACATACAACACAGCTGGGCCTGGTGTTTCTTTTTAAATATGTGTAGCATTGAGCTAAAATGAGATTCTTCAGATAAACCAACCCCTCTGCAAACAAACCCATTTGTTGACAAGCTTTCCACTCAGAATATTTGGCTTTTCTGGCTGCAGATGAGGCACATGACACCTTAAATAAATGCTCAGATAAATCAGTGGCAGACTCTACCCTGTGCTTTATGTGATAAAGTTATAAAAAAAAAATTAAAATCTAAGATGTAAATACAGCAGCTATGCCAGGAAGAAAATAAACATTGTAAATGAGACTCCCAATGAGCAATGTGCAACATTGGTGATGTGTAATCAGCATTAAGACAGATTTATTACATCTTCATTCATTCTTTGTCAAGATTGCAGGGCTATTTGTTAGTTCATCAATATTTAGTTATGAGGGGATACTTGATGCCAGACAGGCCAAAAATAAAAACAGCCCTTCTGGAGAAGGTTGCAACTTCAGCAAACTTGATGTAATTAGAGAGAAAATGAATTTGAAGAACTTTCTGGTGTTATTCTTTCCAGCTGTGGTGTTGCTGGTGGCCTCAGGATACTCTCACTCAGACACCCTGAAGCTCTTGAGAAAGCTCATCATCCAAAATGCAATTTATAAAGTAGTCACGGGCCAATTAGGATTATTATTATTATTATTATTGTAATTTAAACTCCAAGTATCAACCTCAAAGGAAAATAGGTAAGGAACAAACTGCAGTGGATGAAAATATCTTTAAGGGTTATTTTCTGCAGAGCTAAAATATGGCTTTCAAGGATTTAGAAAAATCCAATTCAAGCTCAATTAAAACCCAATTCAGCACATACTTAATCCTCAGCTTCTGCAAGTGAACAGTGAGAGGATAGCCCAGCTTTCCAGGACTGCTTCATTAAGGAAGCAATGAGAGGTACCTTAGAGAGCCTTAACACAAAATATAAAGGGAAACTGGTTGTAAAATGTAAAGGGAAAGAATTAGATTTTTTTTTCTCATTCCCTGGGTTACTTTCTTGGCAAAGATTTCCCACAAAAAATCATTTCAAACCCAGCCTTTGTCTAATGGAAAATATAATTGCTGATACACTTGAAATTTCATTTTCTGAGCAGTGCACCAGGTTCTCTTGAACAGATGAGGCTTTAGGCATCTCCAGGCACTGCAAGGAGCAATAATCAAAGACAGAATCATTCTGCCAAGGCAGCCCAGAGCTGCAAAGCCACATCCCCTCCTGTGCACACAAATGCTGATGCTGCACTTCGTGGTCATGCAGAAAGCTCAGCAGTTAATTACTGTAAATTACAACCTTAGATTTCCCCTAAACATACCTGAAAAAGCAGATTTAAAAATTCATTGGCAAGAGCACTCTTCACACTCCATATCTGGTAGTCCTCCAGAGTGAGGTGTCCAAGCTGGGAGGGAGGAGAAGGAAAGGGGGAGGAAAAACCATAAAAACATGAACCTGGTGCTGTTAAAATGCTCACTATCTGTCTCATGCAAGGCATGACAAAACCAGGGATTCCATAAAAATTGGCATCTAGCATTATTTAAATAAAATTTGATCCAGTGAAAGAAAAAAATTCCAGTTTTAGCATAACACAGGCAACCTAGAGAACTGAACAGCCCAGAGTACAGAGGGTGAACAGTGCTCAGGGTGGAACCTCTCCATCACTCACATCCAGTGTCCATCTCCTGCACCCTCTGAGGGCTGGGAAAAACCAGTTTGGGTCAGCAAGCCCTTGTGATCTCACCTAACAACACAAATCCCATTAATTCTTAATCACCTGCCAAGTCACAGTGGTGTAACACTGACCATGTCAGAGGGATCTTTGATTCAGAGAAGGGATCAATCTGATTTTTTTATCTGGCAATATAATTCTGAGCTAATTTTACAGCACTGGCAGTTACTCTGCCTCTCCTTACAGACCATTTTCTCCAGAGTTAACCCAGGTCAAAGCTAACACACAAAAAGAGGTTAAATAATTTATGTAATTACTGCACCATCAGCTCTTTCCAGCACTACACTGATGATGCCACTACAAAAATATTCTGAAGACTGAAGTCTTCTTTTTTAACTCTTTGTGGAATCAGGACTGCTGATTATAAACTACCCTTTTTTAAAGAAGCCAAACAATAAAAACCTCAATGGATGAAACTGAAAGAAGCCACAATTCCCACTGCTTTGGCAATTAAAGAATTACAATAAAGTATTTGCCCACCACTTTGTTGGAGTACAAGCAGGCAAGACAACTACTCAAACACGTAATTAAGCATTTCTAGACATTCTTTATAGTTTTTCATAAATTATTTATCCTTTCCAGACACTCTTCCCAATTAGTGAAGCAAAGGATGAAATAATGGAAGCAACTTGCACAATATTTTTTGTGGATATCTCCAAATTTCCAAAGAGCAAGGAGGAGAATTACAGATAATTACAGATTTACACCCAGCTACATTTAAAGCACAATATAAACTACTAAGATTTTTTTGTTGTGTCATGACAGATGACTCCATAGGAGGATAATGTGTCTTGACATAGCATAAAATAGAAGATAAACTTCTGCACTCTCTCTCAAGATCAATTTTAACAGGAAACAAAGAACAGTTTCACCAGAGCAGAAGTCAAGCATCAGATTTAAAACTGGTATTAGTTATGCACAGTGGAGCCTTGCAAACAGTGCAGGCTTCCAATTAATTTCATCTGGTTATGCATTTGGGTTTAGCTTCATGTATTAAAATGGCTTATAAAATTCAAATATGTTCTTTCTCTCACAGAACAACGTGGTAAATTTTAATGGGAAACTGACATTTCTTGAAAAATATTCTTTTATTGACACATCTCTGCTCTAAAGAAAGCACTTCCTTATAAATAAACTGAAGATACTGGGGTATAAAAATGACAAGGAAAGAACAGCAAATTCCTACCTTTGTGTTATCATGCACATGTAAAATATCTTCCACGATTTCAGACAAACTCATGTCCAACTCCTTCAACAAAAGGATTAGAAATCAGAGTTAAAGTCTCCCAGCAGGATGTGCTCAGAATAAAAATAAAACTGTAGGAGATGCTGGAAACTCTCAGTAATTCAAACCAAGGGCTCCCAAACAAAAAGCTGTGCTTTTGCAGCTGTCTTTGTATGAAAGAACACACATTATAGACAAACCACTGAGCTTTGGGCAGGTCAGGAACACACATTATAATCACACCTTGTGATTTGGACAGGTCAGAACACACATTCTAACCAAACCCTGTGCTTGGGGCAGGTGACAGCTCTGCAAGGCAAGGGACAGCCACTTGTCCCCAAGCCCAGCTGAGGGGCTCAGGGGAGCCTGTGCCTCACTGACCCCCTCCCAAAGATCATGTACATTCCTCCTTTGGAAGGATGGCTCAGGAAACAGATAGAAACCAACCCCCAGACAGCACTCACAGGTATTTTGTCTGTCCTGTTGTCTTTCCACACCTCTAAAAGTGCCACCACCATGTCCTTGAGCTCGGTGCGAGACAAGACCCCATCCCTGTCCACATCAAACACCTTGAAGCAAACTGAGAGAAAAGGAAATAACTTTGCTGTTAGAACCATTCCACAACTCTTTTTTTCTTTCTTTATTCCTCACAGCCCCTAAGCCTGCAGAGCCCTGAGCAGCTGATTTAGTGCTGACAGTTCTGCCAGGGGGGATGCACGTGTGGAGGTGAGGAAATGGAGCAGCTGTGTTTAATAAATTCAAATCCAGATTCCTGCAGCCCCTCTGCTGTGCTTGCTGATGGGACCTAGCAGGGAACATATGTGCATCCAGAAATTTCCAGGGAATTACAGCTTGGAAGTTGCAACAATGTGGTTTTGGAGAAGTAGGGAACAAAAAGTGTTTCAAAACACAGGAACCTTGCAGGGAGCCAGCTGGGAATTGGGCAGTGAAAAGCCACAACATGCTCTTTACCACAAGACAATCAAATAGGACATTTGTTTTCTATTATAGATAATGAGTAGCTAAGTGTTTGCACTTTCTATATTGAGATACACACTTCTGCCTCAAAATGCAGAACACTGCAAAAATAACTTGTGAAATGCAGTTTTTCCCAGATAGATAATTTACATGGAACTACTGATAAGCTGTAAAATACATGGGATTAGGTTTAATCATCCTTCATAAAAGGAAACCTTGGTATTTAAAATTCCTCTTTTTTTTTAACTTCTGAAGTCACCTTTCACAGACTTGTTCAGTGGGAAAATAATCTCAAAAGGTGAAAACAACTAAACCTCATTGGTCAAACTGCAAAACTCCTCCCAAATTAACAGTTAAATTTTGCATACTTACACTTCTGTCTCTCTGCCAAGGGTCCCCTGCAACATGCTGAGAGCCCGCAGGAAATTTCTTTAAAATCTATGTGATTGTCTCTGTTTTCATCAAAAGCATTAAACAAACCTGCAAACCACAAAAGCACCTCCTGTTACAGCACCTGAGAGAGCCACCAGCACCTCCACAAGGGTTAATGGGGAACATGGGCAAGGAGAAGTACAAGCACTTCTCATTTATTCTCATTAAGTGTAATAAAGGTAATTAAGCACTACTAGGACCATTTAAAGGTGAATGAAATCTTGCAGGGATGGCTGGTGCAGCCAGGGGTGGGGAGGGAATCAGGAATTCTGAACAGCTGCCTGCTCCTCACACCCTCCTTGGAATGAGTGATTTAGAGTGGAGCTGAACCAGTATGGCCAGAACTTCCACCAAAAATTCCTATGGAAATCACTGAATTTCACTGCAAACTCAGCCCTGAGTTAAGAGCTGTAGCTACCAGACTATGAAGCATTTAAGAGTTTAAATCATTCAGCATTATTTATCCCAGAATTTATTCTTTCTTTTAGCAACAATGACTCTGCAAAAGGCAAAGAATGACCAGAAACCATTCAAGTTTCCCCACAGCAGCTGTGTAAATTTAAATCACTAAGCAGATAAAACACACTCAGAAACAAAAAGATGTGGGGATACATCCCTGCAGAACTGGACATAAATTCTGATTTTTTTACCCTAGCAGATGATTTTCCCATTTGTTACTTACTGCTGCCACTTATCAGTAAAGCCAACCTTCTGGAGATAAAAAAATTGTCACTCCAGAACTGCAGACCAGAACTGGAATTCAAGTGAATGTCCCTGAGTGTCCTCATGTCAGGCAGCAAATGGCAACTGGACAACTGCAACCTCCAGTCATTACCAGAGTGGCTTCAACTGGACAGACCAGTTTGGTTGTCAGTAGAAATAACAACCTACAAATCTCCTGAGTCTCCTGAATAAAATCTTCCTTAATTTACACTGCTAGGGAGGAGTGTTTCATTGGCTGCATGATACAACAGCTGACTTGCACACTGAGCTGTCATTTAATAAATGAAACTCCCATTTGTCAGTTTGAAAATGCTCCATTTTCTCTCATTCAGGGCCAGAAGTTTGTCTTCACACAATCTTAAAAAGTTTTAAGGAACTAGAAGGCAGCTTCTACATAAAATCTGATGTATTTCCTGCCAACTGATAGGAATGCAACACCTCCTTCAGCATTCCAGATTTCCCAACAAACAGAGATTTCTTGGGGCTCTTTTCCCATTTTTCAGAACTCAGTGAAGTTATTCTGTCCTTCAAGCTTAAAGCCCATTTCAGAGCAGACTTTTAAAGGCATCACAGAGCAGCAGAGGCTCCTCAGAGATCTCATTCCATACCTTCACTCAGAGATTGATGGATTGGGGGGGACACTAAGGGGGCAAAAGTTTCCAAATCAAAGCGTCCAGTTCTTGATTGAGCTTTTAGCAGCCAGTATCTCTTCTCCAGGTCGATGATGTCGGATTCTTCCACTGCATAACCAACAAAAATAAACCAAAATTACTTTCTTTGTCCACAGAATCTTCTTACCTATTCACCATCGAGGAGTTCACCATCAATAACATCATCACAAGTGTGCAGAAACACAGAAATTAACTTTTCCCACTGTTTGAGCCTCTTCATTTTTCAACTTTTTCATTTTGGTGATTTGAACAGGCAGATTATATGTGCAGTGTCTTATTTTCCCAAGGTATTCAGTATTTAAATCCTTGAAAAAGATGTGAAGTAGCATTAAAAAAAACTAAACCACAGATCTTTTATGAAAATTATGTAGTACTTGGCTGCCCTTAACAAACTCCTATTTGAAATTTTTAGCTTTTTGATACAGTAACAAGGCTAAATTAATAAGGCTAAATTTTAATGTGGAATTTAAATATTGTATGTCAGCATTTTTTTCTCCAAATATAAAAGTTTGTTTCATGTTATTATTTATATAACAGAATTATTTACAATCCCAGTAAAATCCCAGTGGGAGTGGTTACACAAACCTACAATGCAGAGGAACTTTTAAAAGGCAATTTAAAAAGGGGAAAGAACCCCAAACTCAAGAAATAAAACAAGGTGTTAAGCAAGGATGGATGAAAATAGCCAGAGGAAGAACTTGTGTGTTCCTTCAAACATTCTATACAAATATATTTATTTATACAAATGCTCTCTTTATGCTTTACCCTTGAAATTAAATATATATACATATAAAAAACAAGATTAAATTTCTGCCCAACAATATTTCTAACCTTTTTACATATGCAAGTGTGTCACAACAGTGCTTTAGGTCAGTGCCAATTAATTGGTTCTCAAATAGATCTGTAATGACAAAGCTGTCTATATTAAGAAGCACTATGTGTGATCTCATTCCCAGATGGTTCTGAGCCTTTAAATCCAAGCCAGTTTTCTAATAGGTTTAACTTGAGCTATTTGGCCTGGTTTAGTCCACAGAAACAATAATAATCCTGTAAGGCTTAATAACAGAATGGTTCTGCCTAAAAAGTTGTGTCAAATTGAAGTTTTATTGATTTCTTTCCCCGTTTCTGTCATTAGTGGCAGTAATTTACTTAAAAGAGTAACTCAGGTGACCTGCAGTGAGTATGAAGCAGTTGTAAGTACCCAGCAGGAGCATCATATGATGCACCAAAACTTACACAGCTCCTTACCCTCAGCAGAAAGAATGGGAAAATCTGAATAAAGTATCTGGAGCTGGAGGAGTGGAAGGGGTTTGTATTTTCCTGTAAGGTGTTTTCAGACAGCCCAGCTGCAGAAGTGACATCAGTGCCAAATGTCCCTTTCCTGTGTGCCTTCAGAGCAGTCACAGAGGTGACAACCCCAGCCCTGCCTCCCCATTCCTCAGGACATCATTCCCAGCTCGTGTGCATTCACACAGGGATAGAGGAGCTGATCCAGAAGAAAAACTCATTTCCCTTCTCCTCTCCCTCTCCTTCCCAGATGGATCAATTCCCTGTTCTGTTTTCCCATCCCCTGGCCCTTGGCTGGGCTGTCATCACCAAGTTTTTTGGTTTTCCCATCCCCTGGCTCTTGGCTGGGCTGTCATCACCAAGTTTTTTGGTTTTGCCATCCCCTGGCTCTTGGCTGGGCTGTCATCACCAAATGTTCTGGGTTGGAAGGGACCTTTCAAGGTCACCCCACCCTCCTCCATGGACACCTTCCACTGGATCACATGGCTCCATCCAACCTGGCCTGGAATGTTTCCAGGGATGAGGAATCCACCACCTCATCACAAAAACTTTCTCCCTCACATCTACTCTTACCTCAAACCCATGACCCCACATCCTATCACCACAGGCCCTACTGAAACTATGTCCCCAACACATGAGGAAGCAGCAATCCAAATTTATAAAGGAATATTAATCTACTAGAAATCAAGGAAGAGTAATAAGAGTTATTTCTTGACAGATCAGCACACAGAAATATCATACATGTGAGGAGAATCCCAGGGCTCTTCCCCTTCCCAAACAATAGGAGAGGGGAGGTTGTGCTGTCATTTACAGGAATTCCACTTCCACCTTACTGCTCTCATTAGCAAACACAAAAGCATTATTTATGTTCTCTTGTGCATGACCATGTAAATCACTTTGCTCCTTTCTAATCCACCTCTCTAAGTAGGAAGAATAACAAATGTGTGAGCTGCACTTCATTCTTCAAGTGATGGAACACTGAGAATATTCAAAAGCCAGCAGGAAGCTCAAATTGTCCTCACTGAAGAGTAAATCTGCAGAAACCTTTCTCTGGCAGGTGCAGTATTTATCTTTTGTAATTAAGAACATTATATTTTGCCAGAGAACCATTCTCAAATACCTATAGTAGAAGTCAGTTGTATTCTGATATTTTTTTTATTTTACTTCACAGATGTTTCTACAGCAGTAACTCCACTGTTTTATTATTTCATCTCAGGAAAGAAAGGTTATCAGAAAGCATCTTGTCTGTTTGTGTTCACAGTGGTGACATCATGGTCACTTAAAGACAGAGAATTTTCAAATAATCACCTTAAAAGAACAGCTGAGAAGTGTTAGCACAAGTGTTACATTTTTATTCTAGCCCCAACGTGCTGACTTTCTGCACAAGAGCCAAGCACTTCAGAAAGTAAAACCAAGTAGTAAATAACATTCTTAGCACTGATTAGCCTTACACAAATCAGGTTAACCACGAGTAAAAATGTGACAAAGAATATTTCTCATTCACATTTATAACAAACTGTAGCCCAGTGCACCAGTTGCAGTGAATAAAAGGGAGCAGGATTTATTGGATTGCAGCACACGGGAACCTTAACTGCAGCTGAGCAGCAGCTGTTGCATAATTTGATTTCTTCAGAGTGATTTTTTTGCACATAATCTTGTAAATCAGTCTCAGGATATGCAGTGCACCATCTATTCCTCCATGAGTGCTAACTAAAAGAAATCTCTGGCAATTTATGATTATACACATAATCATATTTGTTACTGAAGTTAAATGAAGCACAGGAAAGGCACACTGCACTTAATACCCAAACATATCGATGTGCACGACAAAACACCATATTCCACAGAGGTTTTGTAAACATAAAGGATTTTATCTTTTCAAAATATAAACTTCTTTCCTTAATGTCTGTTTAAATCACATCAAAGTATAAACTGGGTTTTCATTCAGATTATTTTAAAAGATGCATTTTATATACACAATATAGGCCAAAACCTCAGGACATACAGGCTTTCTAGGCCAAGTAATTATTCATTTTGGTAATTAAATATATGATATGATTATTTGAGGTCACATGGACCTGATGCACCTGAGAAATTTAAGCAGTTTACTACCATATGCTGATTTATGTCTCCCTCATCACTTGCCCATTAGAAATACAAAAAACTTTCAGATCCCTAAAATTATGACTCATATTTTTTGGTTCAATTCTCTAAGAATTAGACCAATATAATCAGAGGGATGATGATAAGTACAGCTGAAGCACAGTCTTCTTCTTGTAAAGGAAGAACAAATGAACATTTTCAGTCAAAATATCATCTAAAACTGTAAAACTACTGAAAATTAGTTAATTTAGAATGTTGATCAACAGGCAGGTGCATGGCAGTGATAAACACTAAACCTCTATGTTACATTTTAATGCCATTCCCACAAAATGCCCCTCTAAAATATTCCATAGATACCAAGCCATGAATAATCTGCCTTAGAAAACAAATTTAAAAGCATGATTTCATTTCAGCCATTTCTTATTACAATTCTTTATAGGATCAGAATTCACCAAGTATTCCACTATGAGAAAAGTTCAATATTTACCCACCTATGGGTACAATCCTGTCTGGCTCACAGCAGCAGAAACATACCATATTCCCAACATTTTACCAGGACTTGGATGCTTTCCCTGTTCACCATGACGTGCTCCAGGCAGACCCCAGGCCCTGCTGCCTCTTCATGGCCAGGCAGGAGCCCAAAAAACTCACCCCAAACACTGCTTCTCACTAAAAACTCTCCTTTGTGGCTTTCAAATTAACCCCCAGAAGACTCTGGGATTGAGAGCTGCTTTGCAGGACATAAAATAGCCTGGAACTAAGAGGATAACAAGTGGCAAAATACAGATTAAGTGACACCAAGGCTTTTACTTATTGGCCTGGGCTGCTCCCAAGACTTTCATCTTTGTGCTTTTCCTAATTAAAAACAAGCACACAGGGAAGGGAATATTAAAACCATGGCCAGGAGAGATCCTTGAGTGTGTCAGACATGACCATGCAGGGGTTCTCATCCAGCAGAATATGAATTATCAGTGCAGGGTGGGATCAGGGAGGTGCCAAGAGCACAGCTCCTCTCACAGCACCAGAGTTCTCACTTGGGAAAGGCAGCATGGAATGAAAGGAGCCCTTAAAAGCAGCTTTTATAAAGCCAAACTCTTCAGGATTGTCCACCCCTGCTCCCAGAGGGGGTGCCCCAGCTCCAGAATATGAATTTAACACCCAGATTTTTATGTTTTTTAAGGGAAGGGGTCCCCTCAGTGCAGTTTCCTTCCAGCCTCCCATCTCCATCCTCCCACAGAGTTGACAATCCCAGCTCTGGCACAAAGTTCAGCCTCAATTTTGTGCTGTTTCAAAAACTGCCTCTTCCATTTCAACCACCCTGCCTGCTTATCCAGGGCTTCTCTTATTTATTGTACTAAATGAGTGATAAATGTATATTCTAAAATAGAATTATTTGTCCTGATTGCAGTCATAACTGCACCTCAGTGGGTGAGAGCTGTCAGAAAGAACAGGATGAATTTTTCTGACAGCAGAGGAGTCTCTTCCATTCAAAGGGGAATTTGGATGTTATTTAATCAGAACTCAGTGACACAAGAACTGGGTGACAAAGAAGTACAAATTAAATATTCTGTCAGTTCAAAACCAGCAATCTGATGAACAGAATTATTTCCCCCATGGAAAAGGGCTGAAAACCTGAGTGTGTAAGCCCATTGCATGACACTGAGTCACACCAAAATGACACACAAAAAAGGCAACCAGCACCTATGCTGGAGCAGAAAAAACATTTCCAGCTAAATGAAGAAAATCAATGAGGTGTCCCCTGAGTCAGTGTGACAGAAATGTGGGATTTACAGGCTGCACCATGGTGCTGTTCTATGTGATGGCTTCAAAAATACCTATATTAAATACATTTAAATGCATGTGATCATACTAGAGAACTGAGAAAATCCAATCTACTGCTACTTGATCACTCCTCAGGTGTAAGACAAATTCATACCCCTGAAACTCTCTTTTTAGGAACAAAGGCCAGTTATTTTGGCAGCTTTCAAATAAAATTATTCATATTTCTGATTTAAGTGAGATGGAACAGAATTTGATTAAAAGCAGCGAGTGCAACTTCCTGTAACTTTAAAATTTCATTTCTAATTATGTATTGAGAAATGTAATTAAAGTCATCTGCACACCAAAACAAATGTTATTTACAAACAAAAAATTAGTATTCCTTTGTTTCCCTGATAGCCTGGCTCATTAAGCAAATTGAAATGGAGTCACTGATGCTTTGCAGTGAAATGGGGGCTGTTTCTAAATCAAAGGGAATAATTTTCCCTATTTTTATCACTGCCATTTTTCATGGCTCTGACATATTGTCCAAGAAGTTGGATGGGAAGCAGAGTGAGGTAAGGCTGGGGAGGGGGGTCTGAGGCTTGTGCCAGGAGATGCAGCAGGACTGAGAAATTCCTCATTGTACCAGTGAGTGGCACAAATTACTTTGCCTTTTACAATAGAAAAAAGTGGAAAGCTTTCCCTCTTTCTCTGTATGATGGTGTTTGCCTCAGTTTACCAAACATTATCTCATTTCCTGGTCCTTCCAAAGGCACCCATTCTCCCAGGAAAAAGATTAAGAACAAGCTCTCAGTGTTTTACACATTCAGCTGTGTTAAAAATACTTCTGTACTGAATTTCTTGCTCTTTGGAGTGACCTGATTAGGCTGAAATTACTTCCAAGTGCTCAAGCACTTATATTTTCCTTAGTTTTGCATCTGTTGGATGAGATTCCTACACTGTTGTAAATCACAAGGGAATTCAGTAAAATTTAATTTTATCTAGAGGTCCAAACATAATTGTCACATGAACTTTCCAATCCTGTGGACAATAACCACATCAGGTACATGCATTTCTGGAATTCACTGAAAAGCTCAATCCCAGCTCTGACACGATGGTACCAGTGACAGGGATATCAAAACCAGAAGTGAGAACAACAATAAATATGAAATAAAATCTACTCAAACAATAGCTGTTAAATTTAAATTATTTTTAAATTCCAAACCTCAGCTTCAGTATAAATAAAATTTCTGTGAAAAGCCCAGTAAAAACTGTTCTGAAAGTTTCAATTTCAAATCATAAAAAAGAGCAGATCTCAGTTTGATACAGGCCAAGATCTTTCCCAGAGCTGAACTCCAGAACACTCAGAGGGTTGGGGTTTTTTTTCACATTCCTTTCTCTGCCTTGTCTATGAGACCTCAGAATATTCAGTGATTTTCTGTAACCTCAATGTCTCCTGCAGCCTTTCATGTAATGCAAATAAATTACCTGCTCATAAACTCCTGACTTCATTATGCATTTTCATTTCAGATGGTCAGAAAAGAGTTTGAATGTCCATATTTAAAACCAAGAGGATAAAAAAGGTGTGCACCCATTGGAGGATTAAATGCCACACTGACACCAGTGAGGAAAATCCACGAGAGCCCATAAAACACAACCAGACTCTCAAATCCCTGACCCCTCCACAACCAACTCCCTTCTCCCAGGGATCCCCAGGGATGGAATGGATGCTTGCATTACACTCATACATCAAGAGCTGTTTATCAGCCTTTTGTTTTTGGATTTAATTTAAAAACCAGCTGCTCCTTCTTTTACATTAACATAGACATAAGGAAGCACTTCTTCTCTGGAGATAATTCCTGAGGATGCTTCTCTTCAGTTACCACATGCCAGAAATATGATTTATTTTACTGGAGAAGCAAATTAAGAGGTAACACTTATTTTTGAAACAAATATTATTTTCTCAACTCTCTCAGTAGTTTTACAACCCACTATAAAGACCAAAAATAACCCCAGTATTACCAGCCAGCCACTTCAGAAGATACTTTCTTTTTTAGCTTGCTTGGTAGCAAACTTCTATAGAAGTGTTGTAGCCTCAGCATTATTATCTCTTAAAAATAACAATGAAGTGTCCTTGTACACAACATTTTACATCACAGCACAGCAAGCAGAGAGCTCAGAGAAGGAATTTCTCTCACTGAACTGAACATAGCAGAGCAGGGAGGTTCAATGAACAACGATTCTGCCTGTGAACTCTGGCAGGGTTTTTTAAGATGTGCAGGACAAGAAGCACCTTTACTCACAGTGTGTGACTCCAGCCAGGGTCTGGTAGAAGGTTGGGGTGTCACTGTCATCAGTGAGGGTCACATAGACCCCTCCTGAGAGCAGCCACCTCGAGAAGGTGAAAGCATCTTTGTTGTGCAGCAGCCAAACCCTGAACTTCTCATAGTTCACCTTCTCACCCTGCAAGAAAAACCAGAAAATGGGAGCTGTTTTTCTCACTGCCAGTAAACAGGAACCATCCAGCTGTATGAACAAAAAATTGGGACAATCTCATAGAAAAATAAGTGCTAATGTAATTTTTCTGCTTGGAGCCATGCCTGTTTTTCCCTTTCCTTTTGAAACAGCAATGGGAGGGAAATTAACTTTCAGCTCTCTCTGCATTTCAGCCACCTACTCAATGTGGCTTTTGGAAATTCATTTACCCTGAACCTCAGGTGAAAGGGATGAAAAGAAAAATGGTTACTTGCAGTTCAAAATAGCAGAGGTTATTTTGATGAATTTGAATGTATTATCATAGATACCAGCTCTGCTGCAGCAAAAAACAGGTGCTATAAAATCATAAACATTCTGTTCTATCTGTGCAGGTATACAAACAACATAGAAAAACCAGATTTGGGAATAACTAATGCTGTGATTAATTACTGCAGGAAAATGTGGACTTTTTGCCCCTGCTGACCAAAACCCACACTGGAGCATAAATGTGAACATGACATTTCCAGGATCTCCTCATTCTGTGTCTCCTGGAGCTCCCTGTTCAGGAATACATAAAAACTACACATTCACACAATTTCAGTGCTGTTTAAACCATTTCTTTGAATCCTTGCCAAGCTGTAGCCATGAAACCATAGGGATCAGCAGACTAATTTCTACAGGACCTACAAAACTACCTCAAATAAAAGCAAACCCATTATCAGTAGACAAACTCATTAAATGGAGATTCTCATCTCCAGGGGAAACAAACAGGGGTCTGCAAAGTGGAAGAGGTTTCAAGTCATTGATTATTTAAACTCCCCTCATATCATAGACCATTAAACTTCACTGAATTACATCTCTACAGAATCCAACAATTTGCATTTGGCCACGGACTCTCTGCAACTGCCAAGTGCAGAAAATTGAAGATTCACTATATTCCCTTTGCCAGGCTGCTCCAATGGTTCATCACCAGCCCTGCTGAAACATTTGCTTCCTATTCCCATTGCAGGGGGTTGTTTCAGCTCCAGACATTCATTCTTTTTATGCCTCTTTTTCTAGACTAAAGAGTTTTATATTTTCATCCAACAAATCACAGACTGGTTTGGGTTGGAAGGGACATTAAAACCCATCCAGTGCCACCCCTGCCATGGGCAGGGACACCTTCCACTGTCCCAGGCTGCTCCAAGCTCTGTCCACCCTGGCCTTGGGCACTGCCAGGGATGGGGCAGCCACAGCTCAGGGCATCCTGTGCCAGGGGCTCACTGCCCTCACTTTGATTTCTTATTCTTTCATTTCTCCAAAAGTTTGGATCAAGAGAAAAGAACATTTTCTCACCCCTGTTCCACCCTTTCCCTCTATTTTTGCACTGTTCTTTGTAAAGGCAGCAAGAGCTGGGTCATTGAAACTCTAATTTTCCCTGGAAGGACAATGAGGAGGGACAGAAAAACTTTGGACAGGAGGAAGAAAACATTTGAAGCAAGCAATGATTGCAGCTGAACTATGATGGAACTTTAGTAATGCAGTTATCACTGAATTTTTTCCCTGTATTTCAGAAACAAAAGGAAAACTCAAATATACTCAAAAGTTTCTATTTCTAGCTGAGTACATGCAATAATTCTGATGAACAGAAGTACCTATAAACATCATCCCTGAAATCAAACCCATCCTCCACAAGGCAGGCAGGAAGGCCCACAGCAGGAACATTAAACTTTCTCTCTCCAGCAATGACCATGGATGATTAAGAGCCCAGTAAATCCTGCTGAGTGGGTTATTACACTATTTTCATTTAAAAGAAAAATCAATATGCAGCATTTTCTTGAACAGAAAAATGCTCTGAAGCCCAGATTGATACTCATCTTCCTGCAAGGCTTCATAAAGTATTTCTGGATTTCTTGGACAGTGTGCAATTAACTTGTAGGGTGCAATTCATCACACCACTCTGATGGGAAATTAGAAATAGGAAATGGCACCGTGGGTCAGCTCCAGAAGCTGGGCTGCAGTGGACTCAGGGTTTATGATTCCAGCCAGGACTCAGGAATGCAATCACTGCCTCCAAAGCCAACAGGACACCAGGGCCAGATCAGAGCCTGGCTCAGGCAGTGCCCACAGCCAGAGTTATCTCCAACACAGAATAAAATCTGAAGTAATTAAGTAAACTGATAGCCACAAATAAAGCTTCCAGTCAATCTGCTCAATCCTTTTGCCAGAGGAATGGACAATGATGTCTCCATTTTGCTGGTCTTAGTCCTCTGATAATAAACCAAGCAAAAAACCCTGAAAACTCATCAGGATCCCTGCAGTCAAAAAATCATCTATGAATATGGCTAAGTACCAATGCCCTGGTTTAGAGGAGGACTTCAGCAAGCTCCATAAAGATTACATCTCTCAAACGACCTAAAGCATAATTAAATGTTGTAGCTCCTGGCAGGAACAATGATACAAAAGCAATAACATAAAACTATTATTTCGAAGCAACCACTGCTGTCAGGCATTTTAAAATCCAGGGTGCAGATTTTCTTTCTTCTCAGCTCTGTGTTCTAGATTTCTTCCCTGATTGCAATAAAATGTTCACACTAATGACTAAGTTCCCACCAGCAATATTAGTATTTAAATTTACCTGATGGCATGATTACCATTGGGAAATGATCTGTTTCCAAGCAGCACAGTGAATACAGGAGCACAGAGAATGGCTGCATTTATACAGAAAACACTGTTCCCATCAATATAAATTACATGTAATACCACAACACAAAAAAACATGAGCTTTTACCCCATTAAACAAGGTCAATTTGTTCCCATACGTGCTTGAGTATGAAAAAGAAGCTACTTAATGGAATCTTGACTTTTTTGTAAATGCAGCAGGAGAAAAGGTGCCTGACATACCTCAGAGAAGCATTTCTTGAGTGACTCTGGAACCTTCCCATCAACCACATGCAGCATCTTCTCCATCTCTTCACGGACAACATAACTCCCAGATTCATTAGAGAAGAGGCTGAAAATATCTGAGGAAATAGAAATATGTGTAAACATCTATGGCAGTGACATTTTTTCAAATTTCAAGTTTATAACTGGCTGAGAATGTCAAAAGCTGTGCAATAACTAAAGGATCAAAAACTCAGGTTGATCCAAGTTCAATATAGGTCCACAAGGTTTAGGTCAAGACCTTCCTTTTCTTTTACCACTGTAATCAAAAGGAAAATTAATATTACCAAGTCAGATTAACAGAGAAGACAAAACAACAGAAGTCAGTAGGCAGATACTTTCATTTAAAAAAAAAAAAATCATCAATGCCATCCTCCTTCCTCTGCCCACATACAGAGACCATCAGGCTTTCTGTAGGATCCCAACACTGACATTCATGATGACTTGGCAAATATTTAATTTTGATTCATATAGAAAATAAAAATGCACTTAATTTCAAAAAGCACAGCTAAAAATGCTTCCAAAAATCCTGTCTTCACTGTAAAAAGGTCACATTTACACTCACAACCCACTGTCTTATTATGTTTTACGTTACATCACTTACATTTTGTTTTCTCCTCCTCCCTGCCTCTTGTGAGTAGAACTAATCCAACTATCAAGTTATTGAAGTGCAGCCCTTTGGATATTCCTCCAAATGAACAGTAGATAACCTAGAAGAATAAAATAGAGAAGTTAACCAAAAATAGAGAAGTTAACCAGAACCAGGGCAAACAGAGATGTCAGAAACAAAAACAGCAGCTTATACTGAGGCTCCACCTTAGGTGGTTTTTAGGCTCTTCACCTCACATTCAGTTAAACACACTTCAATTATTGATTGTGTTACCTTTTGTAGCTCTTCTGGTACCCATAAACAGCTTTTATTCAGTGAAACACAGCCACAAGCCATGAACAGCAATTTAAAACTCCACCTTAGAACCCTCCAGTGAAGACACTTCTCGCTTGCTCATGGTGTTGTTTCCCCAAATTTCTTTATCAGGGCTGAAATCTCCTCCAGGCTGGGCTCTGATCATCTCAAAGGCATCAAGGGGATGCAGCAGGAATCCCCAAAACCAGGCTGGCAGCAAGAGGGGAACACCAGAGCCCTGTGAGTCACTGCACCATCACAGGGTGGTTTCCACAACAAGTCAAAATTAAGGCAAGACTGGGAGTGCCCAAACAAAACCAGTCCTGGGCCTGGCAAGGTCAGACCTGGCCAAGCCACACAGTGCTGTGGTGGCAGGAAGGTGATAAGGGAACACCTAACACAGAGTGGCTACAGCAGATTTACTGCTGCTGCTGCAGCCTGGCTGCAGACACCCCAACAGGGCTGGGTGACCTGCAGAAATCCTCTCCTTGTCCATCTGTCCATCCATCCATCCATCCCTCCCTCCCTCTGGACTACTAAAACCTGGCTGCAGGCATGGTTTTGTCAATCAATGCCCAGCAGGATCTCATTCTCCACAAACATCCTGACTCTCACTTCCAGCCCACTCTGAGACACAGTGTTACCCAAATACCTTCATTTCCACAGGGGGCTCAGATCAGCCTCTTGTGTTACTAAACTTTAATCCATTTACAAATGCTTGAAGGGCTGAATTACTAAAACTGAATTTCTGCTTTATTTGGACACAACAATGGTACAGGCTTCAAGGCAGAGATTTGAATTCCACACTTTTTATGTCTAATCCTTGTCTTCACCAGATGCCTTCAAGGCTCCACTGCCCATGTGAGCAATTTACCTTCATATTACACTGGAATCATTACTTTTTAAAATATGCAGCTAAAATATCCACTCATTTCTGCTGAACTTTGTACATCTCAGCTGCAATACCAGATGAGCACCAAATATTACATTTATACATTATTTCAACACAAGGATTGCTCATGAGATAAAGAGAGGAAAAGAATTCTGTGGATAATGTCCAATGTATCAGTATTTAATATATGTAGTTACAACCACAGGCAGCTGGCACTGCTTGGAGTTTAGCTGCTTAATCATTCCTTGGGAAGAGTTTATAAACACTGAATAGTCATGTAACACATCATTTCTAAGGAAGGAACTCCACAATTTTTCACATTGGTGTGGCATTTGGAAAACCTCACAACATGCACCATCAAAATGTGATGCAATTTTGTTTTCCAAAATTACTTAATGCTGTTGTAGCTTTGCTTAAAACAGCCACACCCAGGCAGAATCACAGCAATTTGCATTTCAGAATGGAAAATTTATTATCATTATATGGCACAGAGTACTTTTTCAAATAAAATTTAAGCCTGACATGTTCTGTTCCATGGGCAACTGAAGAGTATAACAAGATTTAAAAACCAAAGCTGTGCTCATGCTTCCCACCACCTGAACACCTCTACTGCATTCCAACAACACAGACACATCTCTGCATTTCCTTTTATTAATACCTTCAACTCCATTCTCCCAAGAAATCTCCCCAGAACATTACTGTCCTGAACATTTTAAAAATGTTTTGTGTGCACGACAATCACCCAAATCGCTGGACCAAAGTCCCACTGGTTTCAGTTCTCTGTTTTATGTTCTGTTTAAAACTCCTGTATTTTTAATTCAACAAATTCCTGAAGGTCTCTCACTCCTCAGATATGAAAAATCATTATTCACAACATGCAGAGCACACAGCCCAGCAACCTGAGGCTCCAAATGATCTGTTTTAGTGACTGAAAGGCTGAAAACTCTGGGTTTTTAGCTGCCTAATGACTTTGCCTGCCTCTCCCCATCCTGCAGCCAGGAATTACAAAGCATCCCTTGACTCAAATCCCAATTTTGGCCCAATTTACAGTTTTCAGGCTCACAGATTTGATACTGCACTGCCTGAGAATGAATGCTACAAGTACATCATAATTTGTACTCGAATTTTGAGATGAGTTCTGATGAGAAGCCATCAAAAACCAATTAGGAGTCTTCCATTAATTTTATTTCACCACCTGGAAACCAAGAACTGCTCTATAACCATCATGAGTGTTAAAAGAGATAATCATCACCAAAATTGTGTCTCTAAGGACAGATTTTTTAAAAAATAAAATAAAAACCAGCCAGCAGACATTTGAAACCTCAGAATCTCAATTTGTGACCAAATCAGTAATGTAATCCTTAATACTGACACAAAAGGGCTATAAAAATACAAGTTAACACAGAAGATAAAATTTTCAATATTTTATACTATTTCAAACTAATCATACATTGTGAAAGATACATTTTTTTGTTTAATCTTAAGGGTTATCAACTCTCAAAGGACCCAGAAAACCCAAAAATTCATACTGAACACAAGCTTTAAGCTCTGGGCAAATCAGACCCCTCCCTTTGCACTGCAAATTTTCCTGCTAAGCCTTAAACACCCACATAAAAAGCCAACAGTTTACAGAAGTAAAGTACTATCATCCTCTTTGCCAACACTTAGGAAAAACAGGGGGAAAAGAAGAATGGAGAAAAGATTAAGCTCAGGAAAAGGAACTCTGCCAGAGTGTAAAACCTTCAGCAATGCAACACTTCAGCACTCACATTATCTAAATAAAACTGGGAGACTTGCATGCTGCCTCTGAGGTCAACAGCTCTGAGGATGCCAAAAATAGAAGCTGTGACTAGAAATGACATGGAGCAAGAGATCATTTGAAAGGTCTGCCTAAACTTTGTCTCTCTACCAATAATATTTTCATATCTCTCTCAAGAAATGGGTAACTCTATAAAAGAAAACAACGTTGTAAACATGCATGTGTGTAGGTTGGTATTATTATTTATTTTTTAGATGTATATATATGGATATACGTTTATATCCATGTTGCAAATTTTGATTCTGGTTATTTTCCAGCTCATTTATACATTTATTATGAACAAATTTATTTTTAAGAGCCTGTAAAGATTCATCTTTAGAAAACAAAGTGACAGCCAACAGAATCTCAAAGAAATCACAGCAACTGCATCTCTGGAGTAAATCAAATCTGTCATTATGGTCTTGCTACAAATTCCCAATCTTTTAATTGCCCAAATTTACATCTGGATATTCAGGTTTACTTCAAAATCATCTACCAGGTATTAGTAGGGTTGGGAGCAGGTCTCAGCCCAGCACATCCCAGACCACCCACAATCCAATCTGGAAAACCATTTTCAGGCACAGAAGATGCATTGTGATGTTGCATAAAAAATGGGAAGCAATTCAATCAACTCCATAAACATTTGTGTGTGCCCAGCACCATCCAGCTGCCCATTATCCACTGCTTTTGGCTTCCCAGGAAAACAGCAATTCCCAGCTCACCTCAGCAACTTTGGGAGGGACCCCATCACCCAGAACTTCCCTGATGAAGCACTGCTGGGTCATATAATAGGAGAGGCCACAAGTTCTCTTGAAAGCATCTTTGAGCCTCTTCAGTTCTATGTCTGTAACTGAGAACAGAGGAAACAAAAAAAAAAAAAAAGTCAATAAAGATGTTACAGAAAGGTAATAGCTTAAGGAATCTCAAAATCCTCCACTCCTTACATTTATCTTTACAATAAAAAGACACGAAGAAATTAAATGCATGATTTCCCCTAAAGAGTGGGAAAATGAGATCTAATAATCTAATCCTGCTTGAAAAGAGAGAAGGGAAGCAGATCTGTGGTTACCATCAATGTGAACAACAGCTCACTGCCTAAGTTTTCTGACTACAATAGTGGATTGTAATTTGTTCTAAATTCAGCACCATTCTTGTCACACAAAGGAAAATAAAGCAGCTTTATGATCAATTTTGCATTGCATGTAAGCCAGGGAAATTATCTGCAACCAGCAGTGGTGAATATTATTAAGAGCAGCTCCAACAGCATCTTTCAAGCAGTTTCATCTATTAACCAGTCTGCTTTTCTGTATTAAAACAAATAAAATACTTTATCACCACTACAAGTTCATGAGACAATGCGGCGAGGTGTGATTCAATAGGAATAAAATGTTGGACTACATGTAATTCTTCACCCAAGATTCCCTTGCACAGCCAAAATCTGCTTGCCAGCTACACCTGTTCCAACTTGTTCACAACTGTAAAGGTGGAAAATGTGATGACATCCCACTCATCCTGGCCTGGGAGCTCCCTGGAAAGCAGTGCTGCCTTCAGATTTTACAAGCACAGAGCAACTTTCTTAGAAAGTGTTTAAGAAGGGAAGGATCTTGTGGAACAAAACAAGCCCTCTGCCCAAAGCCAAGCTGCAGGGAATGGCAGAGGATCCCCTGGAAGCTCCTGAGTGGTGCAGAAAAAGCAATTTACCATGCAGAAGCCCAGGGAAATGATGCTGCACAGGGAGCTGTGTCACTGTATTTATAGCAAGGCATTTTCCTTACCCTGCTATCACAAGCCTGACAGAAACAACACTGCCATGGCCAAAGGCTTGTCGAGCTTTTTTGTCAGCCAAAATAAAACAGAGCACTTGAGGGCTTAATCCAGCACTCAGTGAAACATCTACTTTTCAGTTAATTCATTCATCAAAAGCAAAAATCAATCCTTAAATCACATTAAAACATTCCTCCCTAATTTTAATCTAAGTCAACACTAAAACAGATGTTGGTTCTACTTAACAATTGTGTAAAAACAGAAATTGGGTTGTTTCCTCTCAAGTTTTATTATAGATTCTGAGTACCTCTGACCATAAAGAAAAAAAAAATCAAAGTATCTAAGAGATAAACCTCAAGTGTGACCCACACAGCACCAGAGCTATCAATTAGCACAGTGGTGATTATCATTAGCACATATCTTGTTTTACTAAAACGAGCCTGCTTTAATTACATGCCAGAAGAATGCTGGTCTCATACTGTTACCTGGCTTAGAAGGTGTTTAAATTCCATTATTTCACGTTCACATCCACCCAGAGTCACTGTGTGCCTTTACAGGTGATGCTTTAATGAACACTCAGACAAGGAGGAAATGAAGAGAAGTGCTTCACCTCCCATCACCTTTAAGCACAACAAACCTTCAGCCAGCAGGGACAACTCCCCACATTTAATGAGTGCTGGGATTGCTCAGGGATCATGGAAAGGGGGAGCTACTGGCTTTGTAATTTTGGCAAAGCAAAGCAAACAACCTGGATCCAAGACTAAATCCAACAACAGTTTTGGGATGGAAATATTCTCATTTATTGCCGTTTTTATATGCCTGCACATACACATATATCTTTAACAAAAATAAACTCTGTGTTCTGGTTTCTTCTCCCCCTCTGTTAATTTTTTGATCTCCCCACCATTCAATCCAATTTGGTTTGGGGTTATTTGGCAAAAGTTTCTATATAAACACAGCATTTGCTAAGCTGATGGTTACAGCACCCCTGACTGCCCAGTGTGCACTCCAGGCAGTGCTCAGGAGCAGGAAAATTCCAAATAAAGGTATTTTCCATAACCCATGGGAGGGACTGGAGTGCCAGCCAAGGTGAGGAGAAGGTTGGGAACAAGACTTGCCAAGCAATACTCCCAAGATCTTCAAAAAGAACTGCACTATCAGTGCATTTAACAGGAGTGATAAGTTGATACTGCCAGTCCATGTTACATTTCAAAAGCAAGTCATTATTGCCAGAGCCCACTCAGTATTATTGTTTGCATGCAGAAACTACAAAAAAGGTCATGGAATAACAGGAAAGGTAATTACTTCCATTCCTTCCCCAGGAGCCATTAAAATGACTGATGCTGGCCATTTAAAATCATCTGCAAAGCTTTGTAAAGATAAGTTCATTATACATTTAGATCCATGCACATGAAAGTACAACTGAAATGAGCAGAGCATAAATCAAAGATATTATCAATGTTTACTATGAGTCTGGAAGGCAAAATATTTGAATACAAAATCCCAACACCAAAGCACCAATTATTCAACAGAGATAGAACATGATGGTGTGTTGAGAGGAAATAAAACTAAGTCTTCAATTATTAAAGGAACATTTCTA
Source organism: Buphagus erythrorhynchus (assembly GCA_013400855.1). NCBI lineage: Eukaryota > Metazoa > Chordata > Aves > Passeriformes > Sturnidae > Buphagus > Buphagus erythrorhynchus. The sequence continues at coordinate 37,561 of VZTT01053303.1, forward strand.
GAAGCAATACATCTATTACTACAATAATAATAGAAATTAGAACACTCTCATCCCCAGAAGCTGCCTTTTTTCTCTCAATTCCACACGCCCAACACACAGGAAGCATCACAGAACACAGAGGGGTTTTTCATCCTGCCTTTACACACCAGCCTAGTTGACAGACCAGTTTCCCACACTGACTGCAGTCCTTTCATTAGGAATATTCACTTTTTCCAAAGGCACAGATTGCCCAAACACTTCCAGGAGCCAGTTGTCTACAAACACCTCTGAGAAGAGCATTCACAAGCTGCTGTCATTAGACACAGGAGACAGACACTACACTATGGGGTGCACCCTTGTTGCATTCACAGCCTGACAGGGAAAAACAGACACTGACAACTTCCCAGGATGAGTTTGTGGCAGTGAACACAGCAAAAAAAACATCTTTACATCCCACCTGCCAATAACAGGTGGCACAACCTCAGAATTAATGCAGGGAAAGAGATTCCATTGGAACTGCACATTTAATTCTTTACACCTCCCCACCACACAAGTGACCTTTTGACTGTGAGGTTGATTCAGGGTAACAAAATCAAGTTTCAATAATTAGATACTATGTGACAATTCTTAAAAATCTACCAGCCACTTCCAAAAACCACCAGTGAAACAAAAGTCCCAGACTGTCAGAGTGTCTATGTTAACTTTGCTAACACAAAGCTCCCGTGCCACCTCAGCTGGAGGCTTTCCAGGAGAGCTGCAGACAGTTTAACAGGAGATTAGTGCTGCATCCAACTCTCCAGGGAATATTCCAGCTCCAGTTTGTTTAATAAAGTTTAAATGAAACCACGCAACCTCAGCTAAAAATGTCACCCTGCTTAAAGTAATTGTAACAAACCTTCAGCTCACCAACTGCTGAGGGTATTTTTAGTTTCCCAGTGTTACTTAAACTTCAGACTGTTTATATGGATGTACTATTCCACATTTTTTGTTTTAATTCCCATCTATCCAAGTAATGAAATGTGTAGTGCCTTCCAAAACTGACCCATGCTGGAAACCACCTCGTTCTGCTCTGCTTTCATGTATTTGTCACCAAGTCATCCTTGAGTTTTCCTTTTGGACTAAAATTGTATCTAAAACTCAGATTATGCAAGTCCAACTCTAGACTTAAACCTTGTTTTGCCACCCCTATAAAACTGCTCAGACTAAGCTGGAGGAAATCAACCCTTCCAGGTGGANTGGCTAAATACAAGTAATATTGATATTTTTGCTTGTTCATGTCCTGTTTTGGAAAAAGAGAGAGGAGAAAATGGTTACAGCAAAGCCAATTCTTCACTAATCAAAATACCTACACTGCATATTTCTGTGATGCTTCCTCAGAGGCCTCTGAATCGTGGTTGGTCAGGCCTAGTGGAGCTATTATAGTTTAGAAAAAAATATTATACACCTTACCTGTGATATATGCATCAAGAGCAAACACAATAAATGTATTTAAAATTCCTATTTAATATTTATTTGCAAAGTCAGGCCAGCCACAAAAACACCTTCCCTTACAACACTTTTCCCCCCATCCTTCAAAGCTACAGCACACTGATGTAAAATGCTGAGAAAGAGGCTGAGACCCAAAACACAGCTTTCCAAAGCAGCCACTTGTCTGATGGAGCAAAGGTGATGAATAAAAGCATTTGAACTCTTAATACTGCCTGAGACATCCAGGCAAGAGACACTTAACCTCTCCATGTCTTGTCTCAGCACTGAAATGGATATAAATTCCAGCCTGCATCAGACAGATGTGTGATAAATGAGCTAAGATATTGTATAAAAGCAATATAAGCCACTACTAAAAAGCTGATTTAATCAGTGAAAAGGGCAGAACTCCAAGTGTTTAACTGAGGGAAGGTGGAATTAATCTGTCCTGGCTACTATAAACTGACCAATTAACATCAGGTAGAACTAATTGGGCACAGAAACACATCCAGAATCACAAAAGCTCCATGCAAACCATCACTGCCATTAGGAGGAGTAGCAGGAATCACACCAAAAAGCTGATCTTTGTCCCAAAATCCTGAAATACTTCATTAGACTACTTGAAAATAAAGGATTTATTCTGGTTCACAGGTTCCCAGCACAAAACCCAAACCAGCCCAACCAAAGGTAAAAACCACAATGTATCAACAATGCTGAAAGCCAAAACAGGAAACAAAATATGGCATAAGCAGGAAGAGAAAACACAGAATAAAAAGGTCAGACAAGGTGAAGGGTCAAGAATCTTTCCAGCTTATCTGACTCAAGTACTGGTAATTTCCTCCGGAAATGGAAGCATCAAAATGCTCCCAAATACTCTCCAAACACACCCCAAAATCTGAATTTCCAATGTCACTACTGGGTGAAAAGCAGCTAGCTAAGTCAGTGCTTTAAAAAACAAAATCCCACCAGCCCTGTACATCACAAGTACACAAAGCAAGCAATAATTTGCAACCATCAGCATAACATTGCATTTATTCTTTACTAAAAATAACCAAACCTGAATTCTAATAAAACTGACAACTTGCTCATCCTTCAGAAAGCAAGAAAAATTCACCTGTCTCAAGTTCTTCCTCACTTCCAGCTCAAGTTTTTTCATAATTCTAATATTTTGACTTTTAAGTGACAATTTTAGAGGTTCAATATCAAACTCACAGGGCATATAATTCTCTAACCAGACAATTATCTTCCCTGTAATCACTCGCTCAATATTTCCCTTAGGAATCTTCATCCTAGTTATACATGGAAATTTTATTACTTTTTTCATTAGTCTTTATTGTGACTTAATGGCTGTGGTTAT